>JASTUB010000043.1:0-56135 GCA_031124825.1 Saccharomycopsis vini
TTATTATTATTATTATTATTATTATTATTATTATTATTATTATTATTATTATTATTATTATTATTATTATTATCATCATCATCTTTAGGTTCAAAATTGGCAATGATACGAGTTTTGTTGTCCAACAAAACTTGATTACGTTCATATGTATTGACAGCTTTCAAAATTGAATCAGAAATTTTCGTACCATCTTCGAGCCCCAAGATTGGTTTCTGGATTAAAGTTAATAATTTTGTTTCACTATTAGCTGAAACATATTTTAAGGAATATTGTCTAGCTAAAGACATGGAACTTCTCCAAGGATGTGTAGGAACTCTATCTGTATATTGCCAATTAGATGCCCAAGCAAATCCAATTACTCCAAGATGAGAAGGAACATTATCAAAATTTTGGAATGCATAGAAATCTTTACCTAAATCCATGAATCTAGCTTGATAATCATCACAAATAAACTCTTTACCATTGAATTCACCAACAAAATATTCATTATTGGATCCACCAGTAGGTGAACCTGGATTAATTGCCAAAATGAGAACCCATTTGGATTTTGCATCGGAATTATCTGGACTATCTTCAGGATTTTCAATAGATAATTTAAATAATCCAGGACATTCATATTGATACCCTGTACATCCTTTAAGATAAAAATCTGAAAGATGGTCCCAATTGATCAAGTTTTTAGAACCATAAATCTTAACTTTGAATTCTTGAGCTTTGGCAATCACCATGATCCATTGATTTGATTCTTCATACCAAAACACTTTAGGGTCTCTGAATTGATGAGAATTCAAATCAAGAACAGGATTACCAGAATATTTGGTGAAACTGTATCCACCATCTGTAGAATAAGCAATATGTTGAGTTTCTAAATGAGGATCATGATTGGTATAAATCGCAACGATTCTTTGAAGAGGATCGACGGACAGATTAGTGAAAAGTCCTGATGTGTTATTTTTGTCAATTACAATAGAACCGGAGAAAATTCCTTCATCAGATTTATCAGGACTAATAGCAGGTTTATGATGTTTCCAATTGACCAAATCTTTTGAAGTAGAATGTCCCCAATATAAAGGATAACCCCAAACAGTATCTCCAGGGGTATATTGATAATAAGCGTGCCATAAATTTTCTTTTTCATCGTAAAATAATCCATTTGGATCATTAAGCCACCCTTTACTGGCGGTTAAATGAACCAATGGTCTCATATATTCAGAATCCATTCTTGATGGTTGTTTTGAATATTGTGAAATTAAACAAAAGAGAAGATAACAGATTGTTAATAAGAGCGGCTGATTATCCTACCCATATTTTTTTTTAGGTGGGATAGGAGGAACGAGGAGCCCTTGAAAAAAATAATACAATGCATGTCGACGTGAGTTCACGGATGGATGTTGCCTGAAGAGAAGTTGGGAAAAAAAAAAAAAAAAAAAAAAAAAAAAAATTACTGAATGTCGTAATCTAACATATCAAAACTGGTTTATTTACCGATAATCTACAGTGTTTTCATTTTTTTTTCGTACTAATTTTTTTAAATTTTTCATACTAGACGGAAATCTTATTCATACCAATTTTCGGTGATTTTCCCACACAAAATATCACGTGAAGTGGTACGAATATGGTTTATAGCCCGGCTTCCGGAATACTGTTTTTCTTGTCGTTACTGAGAAGTAAGCTTAAGTTCTTTAATTGAGAAATAAAAGAAATAATAATAGAACAAGGTATATTCTTTAGTCGTAAAACAATAATAATATTTATAATAATAATAATAATAAATAGTAAATTAATATATATTTATATATATAATTTTCTTTCTTCTCTTTATTCTCAATTTCAAGGGATAAGGAGCAGGGAGGATCCTTATATGTTACTGAGGATCCAAGTTAAGGGTGTTACCCAGTTCAGCCCCCAAAAGTCCATATTTTCATATGTCACACGAAATTTTATTTTTTTAGTATGAAAATTACCGATCATTTGGTACTAAATAAAAATAAAAACACTGAATTATCATTAATCATCTATCAATTGTCTATCTCTTTGCATATATATTTTTCATTTTCTTTTATTTTTTTTTTTTTTTTTTGTGTGAATCAATATTCTGATTAATAATAAACCATGGATAGTTCTTTTTCTGGTAATCAAAGACACGAAAATGATGATTATTTCGATGATAATAATGAAAACGAACAATTTGATTTAGAAATTGAAAATGTCCTTAAAAATTGTGAAAATTTCTCATTACCTGATTATTTACCGATTGATAAAAGTACAAAATCTCAAATTGAAAGAGTCAATCCTCATTCTGACACAAAACTTTTACTGGAATTAAAAAATGAATTGATGAAATCTGCTGATGAATATCTTTTACAATGTGGAGTCATTACATCGGATGAAGAAAATGGGGTTAAACAAGTAATAGATCAATCAATACTGTCATTGAAAGAGATTTCAAAAACAGAAAATGATTTAGTAATTTTGGGTAGAACTGTAGCTTCTATTAAAACTGCAATTAGACATCGAGTTGCTAATGAACAAGAATTAAGTTATGAAACACTAGAATATTATAAAGGACTTGCTGATAATCCATTAGCAAATCTTTCTCAACTATTCTTAAACACTTTTGAAGTTGAAAAAAATAGTTCAGAGGCAAGAAATCAAATAGATTCTTCAATTTTAGAAATTCAACAACACGCATTTGTGGTTCAACATCCTCAAGAACCATTACCAGGAAATTTGACTGATAAACCAGCAGATGATGATGATGATATTGAGATGGCTGGTGGTACTGTTGAATTGGTCTGTCCGATTTCAAGAAACCCATATGATAATCCAATCATGTTTCCTTGTGGACATACATTTAGTAAAAAAGCAGTCATTGATTTGCTCAGATCAGTAAGAAATTGTCCTATTCCTGGTTGCACAAATCGCTTGGATATTAGAGATTCTAAAAAAGATACTTTAATGGAATTGAGAGTCAAGAGTTATGAAGTAATAAAAGATAGGGAAGAAAAGGCGAGAAGACAAAATATCGAAGTTGTTGCTTGATTTTAGCAACTTAAAAATAACAAAATAGATATTCTTAATATAATATAATATAATATAATATAATATAATATAATATAATATAAGAAATCAAGGACATAAATTAGCCAATTGAAATGTAATTGAGTCTATGGTGCGATCTGTTCTTCCCTTTTTTTGAAGCGCCTTATGATTATCGCATTTTCTGTTTTTTGTTTCAAAAAAATAAATCTTCTCTGATTTATATGAAAAGATCCTCAAAAATCTACTTATTCTGCTGCTAAAACTAAATATAACAATTGCAGTTTATTCAAGTAATTCTCTAAATTTGATAGTGACGGTGAATTTGTTCTTGAATGATTATTTACAGAAAAGAGTGATCATCTTTGATATCCAGTAAAAAAAAAAATGATGTAGTTTTTTTTTGAAGAAACCAATTTTAATAATAAAATGCTTTGTATCCTTCATTACTATTACTCTCACCATATGCCATTTTAGCATTATTTTTTGTATTACTAGTCCATTTCTTCTATCTTTTTTTTTCTTTTCTCTTTCCTCCCTTTCCTCTCTGTTTTGTTCTCCATCTGAAAGGAATATTCGTAATTGAAAGTGTTCTGAAGTAAGCTTGGCTGCACAACTCATGAGAATAAATGAAACTACAAAAAAGTTCACTTAAATTCATCAAACTATTATAAACAAATTCAATCAAAATAGATTTGAAACTACAGATAAAATTATTTTGTGATATAAAATCATTTCTTATTGAGTCTATAATTCTAATCTATAACTTAACTAATTCAAAATCAAACATACTTTTTCATAATCTATCAAAACCAAAAACACTAAAACAAGTTCGGTATCATCATTGAAACTCATAACTCAATAAACTGTAATCTAAATAAAAAACCTTTTCTTTCTTTTTTTCTTCTCGATATCTCTTAAATTTATCCATTCATTGCAAAAATGGACAGTGACCAAACCTTGAAATTAGTTTGAATCAAATTTAGTTTGTCAATTCTCTGATTTTCAAAGAATCAATGGTGACAAATGAATTTGGTGCATCAGTGACAATGTCAAATGAACTTGGAAGCAAACCATCACTCATGAAGAAAGTTTGAGTAGCAGCAACAGAATAATTGTTAAAATAAAATTCAATGATGTTTCTATCAATGACACCATAAACTTGGAAATGTTGGTTTCCATTGGCATCAACTTTCCATGGTTCACTAAACATAGATAATTTGTTGGTGAAAAATGGATTGGTTTGATCGAAACCTTTTTCTTGAAGGTTAGCAGTATTACCTCTGTCAATGTAAAAGGCAGTAGCTCTTTGATCAAAACCGAATTTAACAGTTTCTTTAATTCCATCGATGACTTGAGAATGGAACAAAAAGTCGAAATTGGTGATATCATCAGCTGTTGAATTTGTGTTGGTGATGGTGAAATCCAATTCGAAATCAAAAAGACCAGTTGTTTTCCCATCTTCGCCTGAAAAATCAACAGTGATGTTGGTGGATTTGCTCAATTCAGTAGTTTTGTTAGTTTGGAATTCATTAGCAGTTTTCAAAACAGTGGTGGAAATTTCAGTACCATTGTCAAGACCTAAAATTGGTTTTTGGATCAAAGTAAGCAAATTGGTTTCAGGGTTAGCAGGAACATATCTTAAAGTGTATTGTCTTGGTAAAGACATAGAACTTCTCCATGGATAAGTTGGAACTCTTTCAGCGTATTCCCAATTAGAAGCCCAAGCGAAACCAATGGAACCAAGATTAGCTGGAACATTATAGAAAGCTTGGAAAGCGTAGAAATCTTTACCAACATCCATGAATCTAGTGATAGCATCATCAGGAGTGAAATGAGTACCATTGAAGTCACCAACAAAGTATTCGTTAACAGAACCACCCAAAGGAGCACCAGGGTTAAGAGCAATAACAAGAACCCATTTAGAAGTGGCAGTGGAATTATCTGGACTATCATCAGGGTTTTCAATTGGCAATTCTAACAAACCTGGACATTCATATTGATAACCAAGATAACCATCAGTAACATCAGAAAGGTATTCCCAATCGATCAAATTTTCAGAACCATAAATCTTGACTTTAAATTCTTGAGATTTAGCAGCAACCAAAATCCATTTTTGAGTAGCATCATGCCAGAAAACTTTAGGGTCTCTAAATTGGGTAGAGTTTTCGTTAAGAACAGGGTTACCAGAGTATTTGGTGAAAGTATATCCACCATCAGTAGAATAAGCAAGATCTTGAGCTTCTAAAGTAGGAGAATTGTTGGTATAAATAGCAACGATTCTTTGAGCAGGGTCGGTTTCGTTAGTGAAAAATCCAGAGGTATTGTTGGTGTCGACAACAATAGAGCCAGAATAAATACCTTCACCATCATTATCTGGACCAATAGCAACACCATGGTAATCCCAATTGATCAAATCTTTTGAAGTAGAATGACCCCAATATAAAGGCAAAGCCCAAATAGTACCATTTGGATTGTGTTGATAATAAGCGTGCCATAAGTTAGCTTTTTCATCATAAAATAAACCATTTGGATCATTAATCCAACCTTCAGCAGCAGTCAAATGAGTCACTGGTCTCATGTATTCGGTATCCAAAATCAATGAGGATCCTTTGTTAACTATTGAGGTTAAACCGGCATTCAATAATGAATACCCGGTGGCAATCAAAGAATAATTGACGAACATTATTAGAATAATTGTTCAAGTGATGTTTGTTTGCTTGTTTGTTTATTATATTTTAATAATAATAATAATAAAACAAAAAAAAAAAAAAAAATAGAAAGGATATTTCGGAATTGAAAGGAATATCTTGGAGACTATATATATACACAAAATATTAATATGCATGTTATGTTAAGTCATGTGTGTGTGTGTTTTGGTGTTTGGGTTTGTTTGCTTTTGGGGAGGAGGAAAATTTATGCATGCAGACGCATTGGTGCGAGGATTCTCCACTTTCTGACTGGGCGAAAAAATGGAGCCCCGGATTAAAAAACAAATACAAAAAAATACAAAAAACCTTATTGTTTTCGGCGCATAATTTTAACGCCCAAAAAAAATCTTACATTGGGATATCCCCGAGTTACCATATGGGATAATAATTAATTAATAATATTCAACAAAAAATTCACTGCAAAAAGCATAATCCTTGTTTCATGCTGTTTTTCTTTTATTTTTATTTTCCATATTGGTAAATCTAGTTTATTTTCTTTAATTTACTTTGTGGGATCGATATTCACAGTAATAGACAAAAACTAGTTAATTATTATTGTAAATTATTATTGTAATAAAAATATTCAAGACTCCAACTCGTATCTGATATTGCTTGAAAATGCGTCGTGGGACCAGTTTGAGGCAACTTTCTCCATTAACGGATAAATTGTCTGATAATTGAAACCTTAGAGTCTAAATTAAAAGACATAGCCTAACTTCAATCTGAGACCGAAATCTTTCATAACAGAATTGAATAAAAAAAAAAAAAAAATTAGTAACAAAAAAAAATCTACTGATTTTATGACTTGATCACAACCTGTGTGGGTATCAATAGTAATGCATGGCATAGTGGGGATAAACTAACACAAACAATATGTTGTCACTTAAAAGACTTTTCTTATTGTTATTATTTCTATATATAAAAAAAAACGGAAAATAATCTAGAAAATTTTTGAATAGAACCTTCACAGCTCAGTCAATGCAATGATTGGCCATTAAAATTATTAAAATTAGTCATAAATAACGGAATAATATAACCTTCATGATCTTGGCAATAATCTATCCATTCACACAACAATAATCTTTTGTTTCTTTTTACACTGCTAACTCCTTATAAGGGCCCTTGGCATAGCTGCTCAATTAACTTACTTTAAGAAGTTCATTTGATAAATATCTTATTACTTTTTTGATAATGTCTAATGAGAGAGTAATAATTTAATTTAATATGCTCCAATCAACAAAGCATTGATTGAAATGCCTTAGTTTATCCGATTCCGATTCCTCGTGCTCATCATTCGTACAAAATTCTATAATACGTCTCTCTTTTTTCATAATTAGAAAAAGTAATTTGAAAAGCTTGGCTGGATGGCTTACTTATAACTTGAAATATATTACTTAAATTGTAATATACTTACTCAATCAATCAGTACTCAATCAGATATATCTTACAATTTGAAGAGGCTGAGTTATTATATTACAACTTGAGAAGTGTCTTCTTTTTGTTTTTCTCTTTTGTGTGTGTGTGTGTGTGTGTGTGTGTGTGTGTGTGTGTGTGTGTGTGTGTTTGTTGATCTAATAATCACAATTTATTGGCATCAAAACAATAATACTAGTGAAAGTTATAAATAAAAATGAACATAAAATAAAAATAAAAATAAAAGCAGAAAAAAAAAATAATACAAAGGTCGCCGGTGTAATATAATAAATTGAAAAAAACAAGAAAGTCGAAACGAACAGTACATAAAATAACATAAAGTAAAAATATGAAAAGAAATAATAAAACATATCTCAAGTTAACATTGAAAGAAAAAACAGGACAAATTCCATTTCTTGAATTTCTTTCTTCATCTACCCTGTTTATCTTCTCTTTTTATGAGATCTAGATTGCAAGCTTTGAGGTCTTTGATTATATCTTGCCATATTATATTGAATTGGTAATGGTGCTGGTAACGTACCAGAATAATTCATTCCTAGTACTGGAATATTGTGGGATAACTTTATTCCTGTTGCTTCACTTTCAATTGAATCTTCACTATTATCCACCAATTCTGCAGGCTTGATATTGAGAACCATGCTTTGCAAAGTCCGTTTGGCTTTGTAATAAATTTCCTTTTCCTTATTTGTTGGTTTAGATATTTTTTGGTCCGTAGACATATTTCTCAAAGTATATCTTTTTGAGCGCAATTTGTTCAAATCAATAAGCAACTTATTGAGATATTGTTGTTCATTACCGTTTTCAAATGCTTCAATCTCGTCTTGATGAAACCTATTCTCTGGCGACCATTCCATAATGTTTTTAAGATCAATTTCAAGTGTACCTGGTCGAAGGGGTTTTGATGAAATATTACCATTATTATTACTTGTTTGGATTGCGTCATTTTCATTTGCCTTACTGTTGTCATTCTTGATGCTGCTTTCGTCTTCTATGCCTTTGATCAGATTACTGTTTTTATTAGTTTCATTGTCAATTTGTCCATTTTTCATGATTGTATCACCTTCAGCATCCTTGATTACATTTTCCGTATTTTTATCTTGAACTATGTTCCCATTCATATCATTTCTATTGCTGTCATCCTTTTTTTCACTCACATTGACATTATTGGGCTGATCATTTATATTATTTTCAACAGTTTTTTCACTGCCATTTTCTTTGATATCAGCGGCATTTGAGCCTTCAGTCTTTTGATCCTTAATAATATCGGCACCCTTTTCGTTTTCATTTTTTTTTTCCTTGATATTATCATCAGTAACTTTTGTATCTAAAGTTTTCTGTTGACCATTAACGACTTTTGAGTCTTCAGTAGCTTTTGAATGTTCATTTTTCTGCTGTTTGACTTCATCAATAATTATCACACCATTTTTATCTTCTTGCTTTTCGATTTCTTGATTTTCTGTCAGCACTTTTTTCTTTTCCAAATCTTCATAATATTTTTTCTGTAATGCAATGAGTTTCTGATATCCCAACTGTTCAAAATATACTTTTCCTTTATTTTTCAAAGTCACAACATTATTGACTTCATCTATCAATGGGATAAAGCTACTACCTGAAAAGCTATCAAGCCATGGTATACATGGCAAAGAATACCAGTTAGCATGGAAAATCTGTCTAGTTATTTCGGTAGGAGGTAAGCTTGGATTTGGAAATTTTGATTCCACATTTGAAGTTGATAAAAAATTCAAACTTGTTGCTGGAAGTGAGATAGTATGTGGTAAAACTTTCATAGTATTGAAAGGTTGCGAGATATGTTTCTCATTGACGTCCAATTCAGATTTATGGTTCAATGAACTAAATAATGGCAAATTGCCATTCTGACCAGTGACAACAAATAAAGCTTCATTATTTGCATATCTGTAACTAGTGGAGATTTTATCAAAATCATGAGAAAGATACTGGGAAAACTCGGAAAGTTCTTGAGTAGATTCTTGTTCTTTCAATGACTTTTTGAATTCATCAATATTGAGATGTAATCTATAAGATTCTTGTAACAAGAATTCAGTAGCAAATTTATAGAATCGATCGATAGCCAAATATTCATTTGAGCCCAATTTGTTATCACATATCATCAAAGTTGCAGAGAGTTTTAAATCATGATATAGCTTATAAATTGAATCGTAATATCCCAGTTCTTGACGTTCTTCAACTGAAGTGAAATTTGTATTCACTTCATGGTCTTTTTCTTTTGAATTTTCCGCCAATGAATCTAAATAATGGAAATAATGTGAAGTGATAATTGTAGGTTTAGGTTCGAAAAAATCTGAATGGAATTTTTGTTGTAAAACATTTGTTTTAGAGTCTCCATGTTTCAATATCAAGTATAATTCATCTATGCATTCTCTAAACAAGGTACCAGAATTAACTTTATTTTTTTTGTTGTCTGTACTATTATTATTATTATTATTATTATTATTATTATTATTATTATTATTATTATTATTATTATTATTATTATTATTATTATTGCTAGGCGATGTTACTGTCGTTGAGTCAATTGACATTTTCAAAATGATTTTTATTTTTTCGATTTTTGTTGTTGCTTGTTTTTTTTTGTTTTTTTTTTTGTTTTTATTTTTTGTTTTTATTTTTTCAAGAAACGCGACGTTATTGTTTTAATAGTTGACTTAATAGTTGATTTTTAACAATTTTTTATCTATTTATTATTTTCTCGCTTTGGCGTTTAAATTTTTGAGGGGGGGCGGCGGAAAATTAATAAAAAACATTTTTAGTTTTTTTTTTTTTTAATTTTTTTTTTTTTCATTTTTTTTTTTTCATTTTTTTTTTTCGCAGAAGAGCACCAAGGCATCTTAACCAAAAACCCTAGGGTGTAGTAACAGGGGAGGCTGATTTTCAACTTATTAATTCAATGGTATATTTTAATCAAGAAATGATAAAAGAGATTGAACAGTAAATTCATAAAAAAAAAAAAAAAAAAAGTTTTTGGTAGTGCTCTCTATCAACACTCATACATATACAAAAAGAGTAGACAAAATAACAAATGTTGGCGAAAATAGCATGGACACTATGCCTCCTGCTGCTTTTTGTTAGTAAATCGTTTGCATTTGATCTTGATGAAGTACGAATGAATCTGTTTAGCGGTGTCAAAATTACAAACGATATTTTATGGTCTGAATGCTATCAAAGATATAAATTAGGATCCTCCAACCAATTGCTAAATTGCCTTTCAATCGATTGTGAACAAGTATTACGAAAAAGACCGGAAGAAGAAGCAACTGCCTGTTATGCGATCCAATCTGATCTTGATACTACTAATACCAAAGGAACTAAAATGATCTATCCTGTTGCTGATTCACTCAGAGAGTTTTATTCAAACAGCTTCCAGAAATTAATTGGAAGCATTCATTCACCATATCATCATTCAGATACCAGATTTATAAATGATAGGGCCTTTAGATCTTTAGATGATAAGGATGTGCAAGTGATTTACCCTAGATCTTCATCCTCTTTACTCTCTCCAGATTCAGATTATAATTCCACAAGTTTGGGCGAATGGGATCCAATAACAGATATAATCGGCCAAAATGAAACTAAGTACTATCAATTTAATGTTAATACAACTACTACTGGGTTGTCGTCGTATTATCATATCTTGATTTTTTTAAGCGGTAATATTTGTACTCTACCCGATGATGTTGGTTCAGACGATCAATTAATTGTAGAATATAGCTTTGATGAAGAATTGGTTACAGATATTTCAAATGCAACATATGATACTACAAGCTTTTCTGATGGATATATGAAAGGATTGGCTAAACATTATATTCCATCTAATCCAAACAATACATTTGTGACTTTATACATCAGAGTTAGCGCACCAGCAACAGGAAATGTGACCGATATTTGGAATTATGAATTTGGAATTTCTCAAAATGATTTAGTTTATCAATGGGATAATAGAACTTGGGTATCTGTGGTAGATACAGATGATAATTCTGCTTTATTAGTTACTGGTAACTTCACCCTGGCTCCGTCTATGGCTATTCCAAATACTATTTCATCCTCATCCAACTTTTATGAAGTATACCTATATCCATTTGAAGAACATATGGATTATTTTGCAGGTTTGAAATACAGTTGGTGCGCAGTCAAAAATGGGCCTGCTATATTGACTTCGACTAATGATATGAAATTGTCATACACAAACAGAGGCAATACTTTACGAGAACAGTTTTTTATTCCAAATTTGAATATGTCTACAAAATATGTTGCATTTACATTACAAACTAGCAAAGAAGGAAATTTTGGTGGCACTTTATTTAAAGATATATCATTCAGTACAAAATCATCGAATTCGTGTCAATTGATTTATGATTTGGAATTTTGCAGCAATGTTGCTTATGCAGTGCCAGCCGCACAAGCTGATTTTGCAATAGAAGAAATGGATGATTTGAAATATTATTACGATAATTTCACAAGCAGTTTATATCAAAATTTTTCAAAAGCTTTGAGTCAAATTGCTTGTGAAACTGAAGATGATGCTCGTTATTCGCCAGTGACAACATGTGATAATTGTGCCGATTCTTATAAAAATTGGCTTTGTGCAGTTTCAATTCCAAGATGCACAACAGATAACAAATCCGAATTTGTTTATAGATCAGCCAATTCTTCTAGAAATGTTTTTATTAATGAGGAAATTCAACCCAACGATTATTATGAAATTCTACCTTGTTATAATTCATGTTATGCGATTGTTAGAGATTGTCCAGCGCTGCTTGGGTTTGCATGTCCTTCTAATTCCTCAATCATATATAATAGCACTTACTACTGGGATAGTGGGAAGGACTACGCAACTTGTAATTTTGTTGGCTTAACAGCGTCGAAGAATTTTGCTTTCCTGTTGCTTACAAATACCAAACTTCAATTCTTTTGCTCAATTCTAATTTTAGGTTTCTTTTTATGATACATCAGTCTTATATTCTATAAAGCATTAAGTTCACTACACAAACAATATGTTTATTGAGAACCTCAAAAGTTTTTTTTTGTTTTTTCGATTTTTTTTTTTTATTTTTTTATCTTGAGTCTATTTGTCTAGTTAGTTTTTTGCTTTTTTTTTGGGGGATTTCCTTCGATATCACCTTCTTTATTATTATTATCACTGCTTTTATCATTTACTGCAGGTCTTTTTCTTCTCGAAACATCATATAAATCATTGAACATATTCATAAAGTTATCAGTTTTCAACTCAAGATAATCATAAAGGTTATTTTTTTCATCTGGATTTTTAACCAAAAATTGCTCATTTTCTTTTTCCAATTCTTGAGCCACATTAACTTCTGGTCCTTCATCAAGAACTTTTTTCAATACTTTGCCCCAAACTTCTTCGTTGAAATTTTCAAAATCTTTAATTTTGAAAACATTCGAATCAATTTTCCAATCACCTTGTTGAGATCTTATCAAACTAGTCATATAAGCGGCAGATCCCAATGCTCTACCAATATCACTTGTTAAAGTTCTAATATAAGTACCTGATGAAACAGTGGCGGTGAATTTGAGTAAAGGTGGAACATAATTTTCATCAGAAATTTCTTTGAAGTATTCCTCATCAGTTTCATTGTCTACAGTTTTAACTTCTGGAGTTTCTGGCTCTTTGTCTTCATTTTCTTTTTTGAATTTTTCGACATATTCTTTAGAATAATATAATTTATCAGATAATAAGTCGTACAAGCTAGCAAATTCAGATTTCACAAGTTCTCCTTCGTCATTAAAAATAGGTTTGATCAATTTATATGGATGATCTTTACCAAATGTTTTTTCTTCGTCGAATTTTAGATCATGAACTATAACATTTCTGGCTTCAATTTTTTTAGGCAATGGTTTTCCTTCTCTAGCATATTCGTACAATTTCTTCCCATCAATTTTTAAAGCAGAATATACTGGTGGGGTTTGCATTATGTCTCCTGTGAACTTCTCGGCAACTTTTAAAACCCCTTGTTTGGTGACTTGACGAACATCATTATAAGACATGACTTCCCCTTCAAAATCAGAGCTTGATGTAGATGCCCCTAAAATCCCTTCAGTTTCGTATGTTTTTATGCATTCAGTCAAATATTTTTGTAATTGTTTAGTCCCTGATCCAATCCCAACAACAAGAACTCCAGAAGCCGCAACGTCCAATGTCCCTCCATGACCCATCTTGACCTTCATTTTACTATAAACTCTGCGACTTGGTTTTTTGGAAGGGTTTTGTTGTTTGAAATTCTTGATAACATTGTCTTGAATAATTTTCATGTCATGAGCAAAAACTGGGGATTTATGAAACATATTTTGTAATTTTGCAATCAATTTGGCCGATGAAAGGCCAACTGGCTTCTCTATGGCAAACACACCATTCATTTTTGTTTGCTGTTCTTCACTTTCAGACATCTATGGATATATATCTTAATTAAAGCTTAAGATTCTATAATTGATTTTTCTTTTCATCAGTATATATGCATTACATTTTTTTTTTTTTCATGTTTGCTTTTTTTTTTCTTTTTAAATTTTTTTTTTTTTTTATGAGGTAGGTCCAGCATGATGGAACAATCAATCATTGGCATTTTAGCATGTCCCTCAAAAAAAAAAAACATGTCACAAAAACCAGCATCAAAAGTGCTTCAACACAAAATGTCAGTAACTCACACATAAAAGAGTTTGCAATTTCAAAAACAATTCTGTAATCATTGCACTATTTAGCATGAGATGATAAAACTTTCAAAATAGTCAACTGTTCGTCAGGTGAGCTTTTTTCAAAAGCTTCAATTAGAGAGCTTAAAAATATTCCGATATTGTTACTATTTAGAACGCAAAAAATATAATAGCAGTTAGTACTTTTAAATAAAATCCTAAAAAAGAAATGATATTGGGATTAAAATGCATGTTCAAGTGGCCACGCTTACCGGTTCAGAAACAAATGAATCATTACTATGAGAACAAGAAAGGATAAAATCAAAGTGATAATTTGTAATTCATCAAACCATTCTTCAGCAATCCGACAACAAGTAGGTTGAGATTCAAGCTTCTTGATAAGCTGATTATAGTCATTCAAGTTTTTCTCTCCGCTGCAGTTTCCATGCCAAAGAATCAGATAATTATCATCGCTACCTAAAGTTGAGCTGTCCATATCATCCATATTCTGATTTGACCAATATTTTTTTTTACTGACGTTATCATCATGATTTATGTTTAAAATATTGAGATATTCTTGCTTTGGCTTAGTAGGGCTTCTTGAAAAGCTTTTTTGTAAACAACTTTGAATAACGCTACTCATGTTATATAACAAAATGAGGTCTCGTATTTTTTTTAGATTATGATTATGTTTAATAAATAAATTATAAGACTAAAACGAACAATATTAGCGGTCAAAGTATTTGAAAAAAAAAATAGAATAAAAGAAATCACAAAAAAAAATCATTTTTGTGTAATAGGTAAACTGTGATACTGTAAAGGAAGTTTGATATAATTCTACAACACAATAAAATCAAGCCCATGCACTGAGAAGTATAAATTAAGCAGCTATGGAAAACATAGAAATTCAGAAAATAAAGACCACAAAAAAAAAAAAAATGAAAAAAAAAGAAAAAAAAAGAAAAAAAAAGAAAAAAAAAGAAAAAAAAAGAAACAAAAAAAAAAGACTCAACCATTAATTAATATACAAGAGATTAAACAGTAAAAACAAAAAAAATTGTACAAAAAAAAAATTGAACTTAAGTACAAGCGCCATGAATGAAAATAATTTAAAGTAAAAAGGCTTTTTCCCAAATAACGTGAAAAAAAAAGACATATCAATCATAAAACAAGAGTTTATATTGTAGATTTTAGATACCCAAAACCAAAAATATCCTGCATGTCATCATTTCCAACAAATTTGAATAGTTCGTCCAAACCAAGATGACTATCAGACCAATCTAGGTCTTGGAAATCACTTCGGTTATTGCTATCCCCAATAAGATTTTCAATACATATTCCGTCATCAGTAACGTTATTGTTATTATTATTGGCACCTATTAGGTGTAAGTTATTAAATTCTCCGAAACTAGAAGGAGAATTGGATATAACTTTAGGTGAAGATATTCTATCATTAATGGGAAGTTCACCAACAAAATCCAAAGAACTTTGCTGTGATTGTGGCTGAGTACAATCCTTAGATGTAGCATTTGGCATGGCTAAAGGTTGTTCTAGTTCTCTGTCAAAAAATTTGAGGAAAGGAGCTCTAGATTTCTGAGAAATGTTATTACGGGCAATGTATGCTTTGATTTCTTTTTGAAGGAATGTATCATTCAAAGTCCTTTGATCAGCAATATTTTTCCATATCTCATCCACAAATTGGACTGTGATGGGTGCCCGATTGTTATAGATTTCTATAAATTTTGAATCACGAGACAAGAAATGTTCAATTTTATTCATAATGATATTATCACGTCTATTAATCAATATGTCAGATGAGCTAGAAGGATTCAACAAGGTCAGTAAAGAATTAGACTTCACGCTATGCGTCAGAGCACTCAGAGTATCACGTATCTTAGAAGCTTCTTCTAATTGTTCAATGAGTTTTTCGGAGTTTTCAAATAATTGCAATATGGGTTCTAAACGAAAAACCTCACTATTTTTATGGAATATTTTAGATTTTTGAGAGACTTCGTTTATTGCCTGTCGTAGCAAATTGTGAATGTTAAAATCTTTAGAGTCAGAATTGTCAGTAGTCGCACGTAAGCAATATTTCAAGCCGATCTTAGCTTTCATTGAAATGTAAAAGATCTCACTAAATTCATCCATCAACAAATTTACGTGAACCAAATACTCTACACAGTATCCAAAAAAACTTTGAAGAATTATGAGGTTCGCAATTATTTGTCTTTTGCTCATGTTTTGGTCATTTTGATAAATGACATGTGAATATTTTAATGAAACCGTTCTCATCATTCCTGAGCAAAAAAAAGAGGCATATTTTCTCAATGACATAATTTTATTTGAGGAAAACAAGTACCTATATGAATTGAAATCTGTTATATAATCATCGCCATGGTTGAACCAAAATCTGACTACTAGAACCACATCTATAGCCAAAGCAAACATATCTAGGAGATATTTTAGAAATTGACTAGAAGAGAGTCGATTTTCAGTGTTGTTTTCAATTTCCATAAGAATGTGGTATTTAACTGTGAATACAAACTCAGCTAAATTGAGATACTGAGATAATCTTTTGAATATCCGTATTGAATTCTTATAGTCATATTTTGGTAGCTTATTCATTTTTCTTGATTGATAGTCTTCCACATAATCTTTGAAGCTCATATAAGTCTTTCTCATATAATCTTCCAAAATGCTCACGTCCTCATCAAAATCTTTTAGTGTAGAAAGGTTTTTGCGGTTTAAGACTTTGTTCAACACTTTTCTAATAACCATATTAATCTCGTTCTTCTGAATTATGCTGTCAATAACAACTTTTTCAATATTTAAATCCTCACAATTAGAACCACTAACTAAATTTTCATATGATGGATACTCTGTATCTGAAAAATCTGGGTTCAAGTTGAGAATATGACTGCAGTTCATGGCTAACTCGGTATCCATGTCAACTAAACAATACCAAGTTTTTCTCCAAAGCTGCAAAAAACGGACGGATTCTGCTCCGTCATCAGCAAAGTTCATCATATTTCCGACAGGGTCACGATTAGAACCAATCGATAGAGCTGAATTAAAAATCATTCCTGATAGAATATTTGATTCAGAGCATCCAGGACCATCACCTTCTTCATAGCCTAAGTTATTGTATATTCTAACATAATAAAAAGCTTGAACTAAACCGAGACCAGTCTTTTTAAGGAAGTTGAATTTATTTAAACATGACTTCAGTAAGGAGAAAAATTTTGGTCCAATCGGGTAGTTGAACAATAATTTGACCTCCTCCGGCTCTTTTTCAGGGTCATATGAAGTAGAGCCATTCCTATAAGGGTAAATGGTCAAAAAAGAAAGTTTTAAAACAAGCAATAGCATTGCTGCAATATGATACTTGTTTTTTTTATCTAATACAATTTCGAAATTTTTTGGTGATGAATCATTTGGGTCCAGATCGCCCAATAACAGAGGCAGCACAAGAAGAGTATCTAGGTCATTTTTGAACAGTTTTTGATCTATTAGTGGAAAAAATGGATAGACTTTTTTAAAAAATCTGTCGACGTATATATTAATAATATCCCTTGGTGGAAGTATTTTTCTTATCTCTTGAGCTAATCGAGCATCGGGACCTCGATCTCTTTCGAAGCTGATATTATGAGTCTGATCGTTTGTGAAAGTTTTGTCTTCAGTTCTATTGTCCATCATTAGAAGGACAGATTTTTTTCTTTCTTCTACCGCTGTCAATGTTTTGTATTGGCTTTGACTAGTTGCTTTATCTTTCAAATTCATATTCTTCTTAAAATGAGACTTTTTTAGCATCATCACTTTATCCATAGAATTGCCTAAATGAAATTTATTAATTTCTCCTTTTATACTCATAATTATGTTTTGAAATAATATTCTACCGTAAAAGTCTCTTTGCAAAATTGCTTGGAAAGAAAGCGGGCCACAGCTATGCATTTTTGCCTTGAGTTTTCTATAATGAATTGAAATCACATCTTTATAGAAGTCAACTTTAATATCAGAATAATCTTTTGGAAACGTGTGTACCCCAGATGCACTATTATCACTATTTGGTGTCGGAAACTCAGAAGAATCAGGTTCATCAGTCTTGAATTCTATTGGTTTCACAAGATTATACTCATTGGAATATGGTCTGCCTAGCGTTACGCCACTTGTTGACCCACTATTGAGAATTGCTAAGGAATTATGAGACGGCGGAAGATAATCGTTCTTTTGGAAGTCTTTAATTTGTACTTGTTGATTCAAATTGATTCTAAAGCGATTGAATTGATTTGGGTCTGATGGTTCTATAGGTTTACTAGCTAAAAGCAAGTTTAGCTGATTTTGGCGGTCCGCAAGATTTCCGTTTCTGTAATTGTTATTATTACTATTGATTCCAGGGCTATTAAATTGAATCAAACCTATTGGTTGAGTTGCTGCTTTAATGTGACTAATTTCACCATTTTCTTCCCCTCCATATGGGTCTTCATATTCACAAGCTTGACCCATACCACTTTTGATACAACTTCCACAAATAGGCCGGTCTCTATCACATTTCACTTTTTTTTTCCGGCATACAGTACAAGATAAAGGAATTCTCCTTCTTTTTTTCTTGTTTTCAAGATCAAGTGGTTCATTCATTGTTGACTTTCCTATATCATAATTATTCAAGGAGCTCATTAGCTATCTATAGATATATAGACATTCAAGGTTAATTATTTTAATTTTTTTTTTTTTTTTTTTTTTTGGTTATTTCTATCTTTTTCCTTTTTCTTTTTTCTTCTTTTTTCTTCTTTTTTCTATTTATTTTTTTTTTTTATTTTTATTTTTATTTTTATTTTTTATTTTTATTTTTATTTTTATTTTTATTTTTATTTTTATTTTTATTTTTATTTTTTTTTCCCACTTTGATGTGCGTTTCTCAAAGTAAAAGCAGTCTAAAAAACATGATTACATATTTCTATACTTTGTTGTGCGTACAACAAAACCTAATATACCCGAAATTAATATGGGCTCAGGGCGTATTGACAATAGCCAAAATTATTATTAATAATAACATTAATTATACTAATAATAATTGTACTAATAATAATTATTATTACAAGCAAACTTATATATGAAGTAACTGATTGAGAAATATATGAAATATAAAAATTGGTTAATAAATTCTGTGCCTATATATAATCAACATTTATTTAGTTTGGTTGATTGTGTCATCTATTCCGATATTTTCCAGCGTGTAGGAAAATGCCGGCGCAAATTGAACTGTTGTTGATTCTAAGATCACGTAAAAACCAGCGGTTCTTCAAGCAATAGCATTCTGCTAAAGTGGTCAATTAGCAAACCTCCAAAAAAAACAAAAAAAACAAAAAAAAACAAGAGAACAAAACAAGAAATCAAAAAACGATAGACTAAATTAACCCTACTAACGATTGAATTTGTTTTTTTAAACTGAAACGTGTAACGAAATATATTAATTAAAAAAGTACATGAACAAAAAATTGGTAAAAAAAAAACAAAAAAAAAACATTAAAAAACACCAACCATGAAGTGGAAAATGAATCGAATAGAGGGCTAAAAGGCTGAAAAAACAAAACACAAAAAAAACAAAAAAAAAACAAAATAAGAAATCCATGTAACATAAGAGTACAAGTAATGGTTGTTTCACAACTTGATTTTGAGGTTCCATGAATTTCAAACAACTCATTAAATACACTAGTTAATTGTACTATCGTCAGTTGGAGATGAATTCCACAGATTACTTACCTCAGTTTGATTGTTTAAGTTACTAGAAAGTCCAGTTGAGCAAGTAGAATCAGATGCGCTCACAGATTCGGATTCTGAGCTAAAGTCTTTCATTAGTTCATTAGTAATATAACTTATTTCTGCAACGTCGAAGTATAAGAAACTATTGAAATTTGGTAAGACGATACTTCCACCGCTTGTGATTCCAAATTTTTTTAGCTTCACATTACTGATTTCAAATAAATCTTTATCATATGTACTATCAAGGATTTCGTCAATAGACCTCAACTTTAGTATAGAAACAAGTGCAGTTTGAAGTGACATCGCAGTTATCACCTCACAAGAAAATAAAGAAATAGTCCTGAATGAATGATTATTCACTTTTTCATAAAGACTCAACTGCTCTTTGGTTAAATCTTGAAGCTGCGGTTCTTTGTTGTAGTTATTGATTGACTTGAATAATATGCTTATTTCATTCATAGAGGAAATAGTTTTATTGATATAGACACTCAAAATCTTTATTTTTTCTGATGTTTCATCAAGTAGCGAATCATTTTCACCCATGTGATCTTGTTTATGTTGGACTAAGTAATCTTGCAATAGCCTAACACTATGATTAAGACGTATGATTATACCCATTTGGTGAACAAACGAAGACAAAAGCATCGGCTCAGCAGCCCTTTTAAACAAGACTTTGAAGTGGTTGCAAATAAATTTCCTGTAATGAGGTGTATTCAATATTTTTTTCAATAATCTTAAAAAATTTATAATGATTGTTTCTGAGTTTATAAATACCTTTTTGAAAATCGGAACATCATTTTTAGATCTTTCGAAACAAATTAATTTATCAAGATGTGAAAATAAAGAATAATAAATAGAAAACTGTGTGTTAATTGAAATAATATAATAGAATAACGACTCAATGACTTCAAATGATTTATTGATACTTCTATTTTCTATACCATAAAATCTTTCCTTTTCTTGCTGGTTCAATAACGCCACATTCCCAAAATAAATCGGATAGCTTCTCTTGAAGCCATCTATAAACTCAAATATCTCATTAATTTTATAATCATTATGAAATTCAATAAAATTGTCAATCCCTTTCACAATTGATAAATAATCTTTCAATTTCACAGAGTATGAGTCTTTACTAATTCTTGCGTTCAATTTGAGCATTGGACTCACAATAAATTCATGAAATCTCATTTTCTTAGCTGAAGATTTCAAAGTAACCTTCGCTTCCGGACTCTCAACAAGATAATTGTCATCGAAATTAGAAAGGCTTTTGATTTTATCAAAATATAATTCATCATCGAGTTGAGGGATTCTTCCAATTCTCATAGAAAAAACTTTATCAAAATTAGCCAAAGCGAGCCAGGTTAGTCTCCAAGTTTTGATTCTCGCCAACGTATCCTTGATTTCGTTACTTTTTCTTTCAGGAGAATAACCGAAAGTCAGACTTAAATCAATGAATTCTAATGGGTCACGATTTAGCTTTAAGGCTGTGGCAAAATTAAGTAAGGTGGTATACGTGTTGGCTAAATCTACCATGATATTTTGCACAACAAGAAGGTAGTTTTGGGATTTAAATGAAAAGTTTCCTTGTGAAGGTGGTATGTGGCTATAGTGTTCATCTGACAAACTATTAATACCAGCACTACTAAGTGACTTGGCTTTGTCTCTTGTATAATAATCATCTTTTAAAACAAGATCATCAAGGTTGGAGTATGCATCTGATGTGAGAATATCATAGGCATCGGATTGATATACCTCCTTATTATGGCTTGGCTCTGGATTAGAAGTACAACCATCTCTCTCATTGTCATCTGACTTTGCCTGATCTCTGAACGATTTGAAAAACAAACCATCATGTCTTATTTGGTCTTCGAAAAATAAACTATACGTTAACAAAAACAAGCCTAGTTGAAGCTTCCTTAATCCGAAATCTATTTTGGTAAAGTTTTCATAAATATTGTCAAATGTAAAATTGAAAGAAAAGCAGCATTTAGCCAAATGAATGAACTTATCTACTTGCATATCGTCGACTGATAGTAAAAATTTCTCAGCAGGGTCAAGTGCATTTTCATCAAAACCGGATTCATAGACTTTTTCTCTAATTCTTTCCACAACAATCATATATGAAATATGCATTACTACAAGCAAGATTCCTATACTGTCCAATGTATAATTTATGGACCCCTCACGTAAGTTTTTGAAAATTTCATCAATATCTAGATTATCATGAAGAATTCTATCCAATTCTGCAGTAGAAAGCAAAATGGTTTCTTTATCTAAAAAAGGAAAAATATGGTTGACGGATTTGAAAAATTTTGATAATAACATAAATGTAACCTTTCTTGATGGGAAATAGGTTTGGATTTCTTTGAATAAGAATGAAATATGACTCTTTCTAAGAGAATCGTATTTCGGATCAGCAATCGAAACCATTTTTGAACTTTCTGTATCATACACAAAAAATGAATTAGGAGAAGGTACGATTGGCTCAATCAAACACCTCTGCATTCCGATGCTTGCTTTAACACAATTTCTCATAACTCTTAGATCTTCTTTGCTTATCATTCCAATTATAGGACTTCTACACTCCTTGAGAGCGTCAAATTCTTCATTTGAAGTGATGAATCGTTTTTTAATATTCGGAGATGAATTAACAAACTTATTAAAATATTCCATGAATCCAAAAACATCTTTGCAAGAAATTGACATCGAAGACTTGATATAAAAATCATATTCGAATGCGAACCAAATCAAACTAAAAGATACAGAAAGTAAAGTGTTCCGAGGAGCGTCAAATACATAATCAAAATTCTCAAAAGAGCTTGGCTTTGTTGATTTGGCTTTCCACATTAGGTCCATTAAAAGCTCACCTTCTTGCAATGTAAATTTATTACTCAAGCTAGCGGGAAGTGAAAACAATAATTTGTTATGGTCAAAATCGTTATTGTTATTAATGAAATTGAAGAAGTCAGATTTCTGAATCGATCTCACAAGATTATCGAAAAAAGTTTGTTCACCCATATTTAGATCAACAGCCCTATTGCCACTGTTTATGCTGCTCGAAATTCCAAAATTGTTTGGTTTGAATGGAGAGTCGACTGTGGTTATACTGTAATCATTAGCCAGAGCTGGATCCTGCTCTATATTGTTATTTTGGACATTATTATTCATCAAGGAATTTCTGTTCGTGGAGATTCTAGCATTTTTTTTATTTTTGTTGGCAATATTGAAGTTATTCCAACCAGCGAAACCATGTGAGCCGACGGAGCTTGGAGAATTCAAATTGAGATCTACATCAAAAAAAGGGTTTTTATCATTCACGTAAGAGTTAATAGCACTCGATTCAAGAACCCTGTTTACATGGCTTTCACTTCTTTCTGTGAATCTTTTGTGATTGTCATGTTTTCGAGCTGGTTGGGACAGTTGTGATACCGTTGATGGTTCTTCAGGGGTACCGCTTCTCAGCAGCACATTTGCCAATGATGATTGCCGCTCACCATTGTATTTAGATAATTCAGTAATGTATAAAGATGTCTGTAGTCTATTCAAACGATCTTTTAACATTTCTATTTCTCTATGAACTAGTGATTCACTGTTCGGAGCTTCAGAGACTACCGCAGCGGCAGTGTTGATATTTGATACTTCGTGAATAGGGCTTGTGAGTGCACGAGTTTCTGCTGCGTTTTCATTCTCCGTAGGTAAAGGACGTAAGTTCTCTTGATTTGTGTTTGATATTATTGCATGGCCATCATTGCTATTCAGTTCATTTAAAGAATCTGGAATTAATATGGGAACATTAGAAGGTGTAAAGAACCTCGGTGAATGTGTAATGTTTGGTACCGCAGAAATAATATTTGGAACTGAAGGCCTCTTTTCTCTGGGAAGTATATTATCAGGCTCTTTCGTTGTGAAATTAATAACATCTTCTCTATTTTCCGAAGAGGCATTGGTATTATCAGTTGTTTGGGAATGAATCCAAGACGGTTTTTCATAATAACATGAATCTTCAATACCGGACTTTGTGCAGCTTGAGCAGACTGGCTTCTTTCTATCACACTTTATTTTTCTTTTTCGACACACGGAACATGATACAGGAACTCGTTGACGTTTTACTGCCTTAGTATTTAGAGGGCTTGACATTGATACAAAAATTAATAAAATGTTATGACTTTGAGTTGTTGGCCAGCCAAATTGTTGCTTGTTTTGCCTAATTTGAACGAACTTTTTTTTATTATTTTTATTTTTATTTTTTTTTTTTTCTCATGAATAAGATTCGCTCTTCTATTTCACTCTTTTCCTTTTATCCCCGAGCGCTGTATTTTGTCTAAACGCACCAGTAGAAAAACGTTTGTCTCTTTGAAAGATTAGTAATACATGACCAACACATTCGTGAAAAAATCATGGAGAAATATCTAAACGCACCAAACATGGGGAATTTGGAGCCATTTTTTTGTTGGAGTTTTCCAGAAGTTGTTGGATAACTTATACAACTTAAA
Source organism: Saccharomycopsis vini (assembly GCA_031124825.1). Classification (NCBI taxonomy): domain Eukaryota; kingdom Fungi; phylum Ascomycota; class Saccharomycetes; order Ascoideales; family Saccharomycopsidaceae; genus Saccharomycopsis; species Saccharomycopsis vini. Next base: position 24,122 of record JASTUB010000043.1, read on the forward strand.
TAAACTATTAAACTTATCAAACTATCATAAAAGAAGGTTATAGGTATTATAATCAAGGAGATATGAGTGATAAAGGGGAGCCCTTTGAACCGAAAGGTTCCGTCGCTACTTCAAGTTCGACAAAGCAATATTTCAACCCAAACTCCTCATACAAAGAATTTAGTGCATTTAGAAAAATGGTTTATGATTTCATGTTGTGGGTATTAAGTGCCATTTTTGATTGTTTCTTTAGAGAAATAAGACCTCGAAATGGTTATAAAATCCCTACTGGCGGTCCTGTTATCTTTGTTGGTGCTCCTCATGCCAATCAATTTGTGGACCCTATTGTTTTGATGGGCCAAGTAAAAAAAACTGTAAACAGAAGAGTTAGTTTTTTAATCGCCTCAAAATCCTTGAAAAGAATAGTGGTTGGCTTTTTAGCAAAATGTCAATTATCAATAGGAGTTAACAGAGCTCAAGATAACTTGAAAAAAGCCACAGGAAAGATCTTCATAAAAGATTTTGATAATGACCCTTGTCGTTTGCATGGTATTGGTACTAAATTCACAGAAGAATGCATGGTTAGTGGTCTTGTTGGTTTGCCAAATTCTTTAGGCAACGTTGATATCAAAGAAATAATTTCTGATAATGAGCTAATTTTAAGAAAGGAATTCAATCTTAAAAGAAATGCAAAGATTGCTAAACTTTTGTCCGACGGAACTTCATTCAAAGTTGCTGCTAAAATAGATCAATCTAAAGTATACGAACAAGTATTTGAACATTTAGCCCATAATGAATGTATTGGTATTTATGTTGAAGGTGGTTCCCATGACAGATTAAGAATGTTACCTTTGAAAGCTGGTGTTGCTATCATGGCCCTTGGAGCAATGGCACAAAAACCCGGGCTCAATGTCAAGATTGTTCCATGTGGTATGAATTATTTCCATGCTCATAAATTTAGATCTAGAGCTGTTGTTGAGTTCGGCAACCCTATTGAGGTTTCACCTGAGCTTGTTGCCAAATATTCAAATCCAGATTCCAATAGAGAAGCAGTTAAGGAATTGTTGGATAACATTAAAGACGGATTGAATGCTGTTACTGTGCAATGTGACGATTATGAAACTTTGATGATTGTTCAAGCTTCAAGAAGATTGTATCAAACTAATTTTGCTGAAAGGTTACCATTAAATATGATTCATTTATTCAATAGAAGAATTATTGAAGGTTACGAACGTTACAAGGATAATGAAAGAGTTATTGAAATTAAAAAAAAAATTTTAAACTATAATAAGATCCTAAATGATTGTCGTTTACCTGATCACATGGTTGAAACTGCTGAGATAAATATTTTCAGAAATGTTTTTATTTTGATTTATAGAAGCTTGAAAATCTTGATCTTGTCTATCTTCGCTTTACCTGGAACAATTCTTTTTTCTCCAATCTTCATTGCTGCTAGTCGTATATCCAAACAAAAGGCTAAAGAAGCACTTGCTGGGTCTGTGGTGAAAGTTAAGGGAAATGATGTTATTGCGACTTGGAAAATTTTATTTTCCATGGTTTTTGCACCATTGTTGTATATATTGTACTCGAGTTTACTTACCTATTATTGTTACACAAGAGACTACTTTAGCAATCATAGTTTGATCTTAATTTTTATTGGGTGCTATTTACTATGCGCATCCATTACATATGCTGCCTTGATTGTTGGTGAACAAGGCTTGGATATATTCAAAAGTTTGAGACCATTATACTTATCTATCGTTGATCCTGTGAGTTTGAACAACTTAAAAATTGAAAGAAGGGAACTTGCAAATGAAATTACAGAAATAATTGATACATTTGGAATGGAAATGTTCCCTGATGATTTCAACTTGTTAGAAATCAAAGACACAGGGTTCAAAAATGGTACTAAATCGTATACTAATGAAGAAGAGGAAGAGGAACGCCTTACCAGAGAGTTGCGTCAAAGACGTAAATTAGCTAGACTTCAAAAGAAATCATACAATAGTGCAGACACCGAACTTTCAGACTCAAACAAAAGCACCTCTGGTTTGGAATCGGACGGGATCTCGAGAATGAATTCCAGTAATTCATTGTCCAACATTCCTGTTTTCTCAGACCAAAATTATAGACCTAGAAGCACAAGTGCTAGTAGCATGTCATCCGGTGGGTTGACAATGGATGCTGGCAATAAAAACGAAGAATTGAAAAATAAAATAAAGGCAAGAATGCAAAATAAACAAGATTGAAAATAATCTTGATGGCAAAAAAATTGATGGCAAAAAAATTGCCATCAAGATTATTTTTGACGACCTACTCGATAAAAGGGACCTCCTATATTTATGCTTTTTCCTAGTGGGAGCTGTCTCTTCTGCTCATTCTTTACTAATTCATTGTAATTTTCACAATTTCTTTCTTTATTTATGCCCTGTTATTTACTCTATGGTACATATTTTTTTTTTTTTTTTTTTTTTTTTTTTCAGTTTTCCGCTCTCTTTTTAACATGGAACAGTTTTTAACATGGAACAGTTTGTCTTGTAAAAGAGATCTTTCATGACTTTCTTTTCACTTCTTTTCTTCTTCAATATTTAGTTTTTATGGCTTTTTGATAGTGTTTTAATATTAACAATACATATTTTCGCGTCTTTCAACCTTACGCTAACTAGCCTAATCTTTGGCATCGTGCTTTAATTTTATTTTCTCGGTGTTTAAGAATAAAATACTGCATGGAGACCAATTTGGTATTAGTTCAATTTGGCATTAGTCCAATTTGACATTATTTTAAATTATTATAAAGTCAAGTCTCAAAGTGGCACTTAATTCCACTTAATAACTTCTGGTTGATTTCATGTAGTGTGGTTGAGGATCCAACTTTAGTTAAAATTCATATTATCTATTACAACTGCTTTTATGATTTTGAAGGAGCAAGAAAAAAAAAAAAAAAAAAAAAAATACTGAAAAAAAAAAAGCAAAATAAGAAATCCAGCAAAGCATCTTATTCTTCGGAGATATGCTTGATAACTTTCTGCAACTTTTGAACCTTTTTATTGAGATCATCTCCTTCGGTGCATTCATCAACAATGTTATTTAATATCAGGTATGCTTTTTTTTCCAAATCTACCAAAGTTTCACGGCAATATTGAAAGCTACATGAAGTATTTTCCATATATTGTATAACGTGTTTCTTAAAGTGGATGTCATCGGTATGACGTTTTAAAATATTCAATACCTCTTTATTAGTGAGATCATATCTAATGGCATGAATTATTGGGAAAGAAAACTTGCCTTCTTTTAAATCTTCGCAATAGCCCTTATTAACAGAATAGTCATGACTAGTAAGATTAATATAATCGTCTTTGATTTGGTAAATAATGCCTAACAAATTAACCAATGGCACAAATGATTTGCTAAACTTAGTTTCTAATTCCATTAATCTGATAGATAACCTAAATAATCCGCCTGTTTTATTCATTACCATATTAACATATTCTTCTTCAGTAGGACAAACTAACAATTCCCTCCAATACAAATCTAAAGATTGACCGCGATGCAAATTCAAAAACTCTTCGTTCAAAATCTCTATTGCCTCATGCCCTAATTTGAGAGCCTCCTGAACAGCTTTAAAATACATGTAGTTGGCGGTGTTAATTGTTACTCCCACGCCGAAGATCTCGTGGGCAACAGGACTCCCCCTTCTAAGCTTCGAACCATCTTCTACATCATCAACTAGCAATGATGCATTGTGAAGAATATCAATGATGTTTGTAATTATTTGTAATCTTTCCGGTGGAACATTCAAGAACTCATTAAATGAATTGATCATTACTGTTCGAAACTCTTTTCCATTCAGCGATTTTAAATATTCAAAAGGGCCACGAATAATTCTCTCGTTTTCCTCACTCCAGACAGGAACAGCCCATAACGATTTTATGTCAAGATCCATCATCATTTAATATAAATGGGGTATAATTTATACTGTTGATTCGTAAATAATTGCAAATATGTATGATACCAAACGAATTTGGTCAACTATTAGAAATGCCTTTTGAGGAGATGAGCTCACGTGTACTAATCGTGAAATACAACCCGGAAGTAGGATACCAAAAATACACATTTGAATTACAAAAGAATATTTAGTTGAATCAGCTAAACTCTATCTTACTTTAATATTCTTTACTCTATTTATTCTGGTATTTATAGTTTTGAATTTCATTTTTTTTTTTGCTTTGCCTATTTCTGTACACGATTTTCAGTTTCCGATGCAATTATTATGGTAATCAGCCGCCCCACTTAACTAATCGTTGAATTGTTTAATTTTGACCACAAAACCAAAAGTTACTTTTTTTAATAAGTAACAGCAATAATAGCCAAACATTAATAATGGATAACACACTACTTGGCTTAGTATATACTGTTCCTCCTATTACAAGATGCTGGCTCATTGGAATAGTAGCGGTCTCACTACTTGTACATTGCGAAGCCATTCGCCCTATTGATCTCATTTATTCTTTTGATTCGGTATTCACAAAGCATCAATATTGGAGACTAATTACGAGTTTTTTATATTTTGGAGCTTTCGGCCTAGATTTTTTAATGTCCTTGTTTCAATTAATGAAAATATCCTCGATGTTGGAGAAAGGATTTGGATTATCTGACTATGCAAAATATGAATATATGTGGATGTTAATGATTAATGGGTTAATTGTGTTGTTTTTCTCAAGTTTTATTAAACCACTGTTTCATTTGGGACCAAATTTAAGTAATGTTCTTATGTATTTATTTTCAAAGAAGGCTAATTCAACTATGGAATTGTTTGGCTTAGTACAGTTTAATGTTGTTTACGCTCCTGTCGTTGATTCGTTATTGAGCTTTTTTTTGTACAAAATGCCATTATTCGATATATTTACAAACTTATTGATAGGTCACGTATACTTCTTTCTCCAGGAAGCGTTCCCAAAAGTTTACGGATTTCACCCTTTCAACGCTCCTTGGAAATCTTTGACAGCTGATTTAACAATATGAAGCTGTTTCAACTCATTGAAACCAGTGATTAATATAAGCTCGTATTAATATAAAAAACATAGCATAAATTTTATAATCATTAAATAAGCGTCTTTATTTTATTTTGTCTTAATTTATACCATCTAAATTTATTTGTTTTTGTCTTGCTTATTATTCGCAAAATTAAGAAATCAAACTTATGTTTCCACGAGAATGTTTCTGTCTCCAGATTTATGATTTTACATCTCTACCAGTGTCAAATTATAAATAGTAAACGAAACATAGTTAACACAAGCATAATTAGAATAAAATAACAAAATATTGAGATGATTATAGTAGTAAAACCTAAAAACAAAAATTGCATATTGCACAGGAAATAATGAGAAAAAAAAACACAATTTCTTAAAACATTCAAGCTCTCGGTGTCACAATACCGAGTGAAAATAACAACAAGGAAGGATAAAGTCAATAGAAGAGTAAACTATGAATGAGGAAGAACACATAATTATCTGTGTGAGATAGGATACTATGATAACGTGATAAAAAAAATAAGCAAGAGCGAAAGTAAATATGAGAAAAAAGGGTAGAGCTAAAACAATAATGATAATAATAATAATAATAATAATAATAATAATAATAATAATAATGATAATAATAAAAACAATAATAATAACAATACTAACAATAATAATGATAACAACAATACTAACAATAATAATAATAATAAAGATAATAATAACAACAATACTAACAATAATAATAAAAAAAAAAGATAATGTTAACGATATTTGTAATAATAACTAATGCAATGATGTAAAAAATCCATGCCTTGTAATTTCAATTATTCAATTGCAGCGCTTGGATTTCATTACTGTATCGCCAAAATCTATCTGGTTCGGCAAGAGTGTTTTGTCTAGCTGCCCAGAGTTTCAACAATATAAACTCTTCTAAGATTGGATTTGGGTTAATTGTATCAAATGATTCGCTTGTAGTTGCATTAGGTGCGAATGAGAATACAGAAGTCTTAGAGCTCGATGAATACCCACTTAAACTGTTAGATTCACCTTCAGAATATTTGACTTGGAAATACTCCATTGTAGAAACTGTACTGACAATTTTGCAATATTTGTCAAAGTTGATCAATTTCTTCTCATTTCCGTTAATATTCACCACTCTTGTGCTCCTATTACCGTCAGTTGCAAAAATGATGTCCTGCAAAAACAAATTAACATAGGGAACAATGGGGACAGGCGATTTCTTTTCGTCAGGTGAAATGTAGGATTTAATGATGTTTCTGTATACTTTGAAATTCTTTTCAGGGTTGATAATTTTCGCTAGTTGTCTAAAAGTTTCATCATATTTGACACTCATGCTCGACCACAATTTTTCCAATCTACTAATTGGTGACAACTGTAAGACTGTTATTATCACAACCAATGAATTGAAGTTTCTTATTTGAAGACAAGCAGTGGCGATTTTGAGCCATTGCTTCACACTTGCAACTCTAAGCTTCATGGATAAACCTGGAGTTAAAATAGTCTCTTGAATATAATCAGACAATAAGTTGGTGAAATTGACAGACTTTTCAATATTAATACTTTTTTGCAAGTGTATTCTCTTCTCTCTGAAGTTTTCATCTAGCAATTCTTCAGCTTGAATTGCTAAAAAAATTGTTGACTCAATATCAGTCAATTGTTTAGCAAACTCAATTGCATTGAAACTTGTTATGTCGGTTGATACAACAGGAGGTTCAATATTCAAATTTTTAGTACATATCTCTTTCCAAGTAACAATCATTTGAGAGAGTTCAGAAGGTTGAAAATATTTAATACTGTTGGTATTAACATCACTAGGTATTTGCTGAGGAACTGGCCAATTGTCACCTAAAGCAACCCTAAATGCCAAAACAGATTTATCCACAGTGCTTTGATTTTTGCTCATTATTGTTGTGATATGGTAACTGCTGAAATTCAATTGTAAATTTAACGAGACCAATGAAGACATGGAAGAGTTCAGGTTCAAAGATGATAGATCAGTTTCTGATCCCGAAGAGGATGTTTCTGAGCGTTCAGATGAAATAGAGCTTTTTCTTGGTAACCCAATTCTTCTTGAAATCAATTGCAAAGATTCATTGTTTAATTGACCGACGTTCTTTTTGGATGGATGATTAGTCACCAATCTTGCGCAAAGCTCAATTACTCTCATAGCCATTTCTGGCAAATAAATACTGGCACCTTCATTCAAGAAATTCACTAATGACAGTAATTCTGGGAAATCTTTTTCGTAATTCCAATAACTTTCTAACCAAATTTGAATTACTGTTAAAATTGTTCTTCTCCTTTTTTTTAATCTTGAGTCATAAGATCCTACTTCATTAGGTCTCAACATTTTTTCGCGTAAAAGAAAGTTTTTTTCGCTGTCTCCAATATCAAATCTCTTTATCAATTCATGAATCAAACTCTTAGTGTCAGAAAAAGTCCTGAATGTCATAAAAAACACTGCAACGAAAAAAGTAGAAGGATGAGATCTTTCATTCGCCAAAATGTACACCAAAGATTTAAAACTTGCTCCTAAAATATTCTGGGAGCTATCATAAACAATCTCTGAAGTTAATCCATTTGTCGAATAATGTGATTCATATTCTTCGCTGGTTAACACAATTGAGGCATAAGGAGCGGGTACATCATTACTAATATAATCCTTCAACATTTTAGCCCCATCCGGGGTGATACATAATTTTTTAATTGATCCTCCTCTTACATGAGAGTATCTGTAAGAATCACCAATCGTTCTTGAATCAGCAGATTGTGGTGACCTTGAAAAAGTATAAGTTATCAATTGATTTGCAGTAAGACTAGTAAGACATTTTTTAATGAAATCGGAAGGTTCAATTCTCATTTGGTCAAAGTCTGGGTATTTCCTGTAGATATTTAATTGAAAATCGTTACTCATATTCAACAAATTATAGCAGTTATTCATGGCTTTGGTCACAGAAATAATCATTTGTGACACAACTCTAATCAACTTAGTTCCCTCCTTTGAATATTCGTAATCCTCATCCCTGATTGCAAATTCATAGTCTTCTTCATCCAATTCATCACTATCTACTTTAGCTACTAAATGTTTGACACTAGTGACTAAATCACTCACATATGCCAATAAATTATCCAAAGAACTGTCGAGAGACGTATTGCTACAGTTCAATAATATGGTAGCAGATTTGCCAATGAATAAAAGTTCTCTCAATAATAAGATAATTTGGTGTATGAGACTCTCTAAAGACTCGCAACCCGAAAAATTGTTCTCAACGATATCTAACCTACCCAAAATCAATCCTAAATATCTGAATGATAAAGTTTTGACTAATTCCAATCTTTCCATTGCAAATGGTATACGATCTAAGAATTGAACCTTCTCTTGCTTCGATCTTCTTCTACTTTGCCTTCTATTTCTCTTCTCCTCTTTCTCTTTTAATTTTTGTTTTTCATAAAGTTCGGATTCATGTCCCCAAATATGTAGAAATGCCAAAGCTTTGATTATGACTTTATATACCATAGATTTCAAATATTCCACTTTATCTTCACTTGTTGTGTTTTTATATCTTTCAGCTTTCGACATTAAAGCATACCAATCCTCAAGCAACGCTTTTCTTACCTTTCTAATAACTGGTCTTTTATGAACTATAGGAGCTGTTCTTGATATACAATCAGTTTTTTGCAATAAATACTTCACACCATCTCTAATTTTATTCATGTAAACTTTCGAAAAAGTCCATTCTCCTTCTGAATTAGCAGGAACATCTTGAGGATTCAACAAGAAAGTTGCAGCTGCTACTAAAAGAGGTTTCAAGTAAAATCCACTTTCTGCAATCTCAGTTGAGGAAGCCAAATCCCTTTCAGTTTCATCAATCAAAGGTTTAAAAAAATGCATTGGTATCCAACCTTTAGAGAAATTGCTTAACAATATCATTTCACCCCATCCTGAGTCATCAGCACTATATAAGAAGCCAATGTCGTCTTTCTCAAAACTCAAGCAAACGGCTGCATCCTTATTGTCTAAAGTTGAAGAGTCAAAAGAATGAACAGCTTTGAGGAATAAAATAGCATATTGATTACCTTCTTGTGTATCTTCGAAATTCAAACTTATTGACAGATCATTGTGTAAATTTGAGCTAAAATGACGACTTCTATGTCTGCCTTTCAAGTCTAAGGACGAAAAACTTTGTGTTTTATTCACGGTGTTGCTAGTGCTCAGTGATGCATCACTTCTATAACCATCCCTGACTCTGAGGCCACTGTGAATTTCTTGATGAATTGATTCATTAGTGCCACTTGATCTTGCAGTTTTGACAAAAGGAGACTCATTAGAAAAATTTGATTTTCTTCCACTAGAGTCTAAAGATATGATTGAATTATCAGTAGCAAAAACATTAGAATCATTTTTAGAAATTCTTGAATCTGGAGTTTTTGCGATATTCATGGAAACTTTACCTCTTGGCGTCAAACTGATGTTGCTGGTTCCAATCCTCAAACTATTTGAACCCTTCAGAGTTGGCCGGTCAAGACTTGGCCCAAAAGCTGATGCTGTAAGGGCAGGAAGACCTTTGGTTAGTGTATAATCGCTATCGCTTGACATGTTCACAATAGTGCTGTCGAAGTTTGAGGTACTTGCGCTTGTATTACCTTGAAAACACATATCTTTTTTCAATCCATGGTTGGATTGGCTGGCTAATGATAGATCAGATTTCATGTTCTTCAAATTTTCATTTTTTATTCCAATATCACCAGATCTGACCGAATTGTTAGAATCAATAGTGTTGTTCCATTTTTTATTAGTATTATTCGATATAATATGAAGGCCAATACTACTAGCATGGCTGTTTTTTCTTCTTGATGTGTTGTCATTTGAGTCCTCGGGAATTGAGTTTTGGAACTCTGGTACCGGTGCAGGAAACTCAGGTTGGCTTGGAGCTCTTGCTACATCACTAAGATCAATCACTTTAAGCAAGTCAAATTTATTAGGCTTCAAGTTTGCAAATATTGGGTCTCTTGATGATTCAACTGGTGTACTGGTAACTTCGAAATCTAATTTCTTCTTTTTAGGAATGTCTTTTGAAGTTGCAAACTCAAATTCAGAAATTGGACTAGATTCACCACTTTGAACAAAGTTTTCATAGTTGATATCAATAGATTGCGGAGAAGTAAATTCATTATACCCCTCTTTCATTAACAACTCACCCAACTCATTAGGAACTTCCTTTGTGACATCCATAATTTTTCGCTCAGTTTCAAAGTTATTGATGCTGTCTGAAAGAGTGTCGTCAAATTGATTTGATGGTGTACTATTAGGTCCCTGCAACAGGTCAGAATCTACATCCTCATGAACTACCTGCTTATAAAGTGGGTGCTCATCGAAATTTAATGTTATTTGACTTCCATTCTTGTAATTTGTTCGTAAAATTGGTGTTTGATCGGCTTCCTCATCATCGTAATTAGGTAGCAATGGTGTTTTAAATGCAGCGGATATTGGTCTTAATGTTCTTCTATTGGTGTTGACAGAAATTGTGGATAAAGTCTTTGCTGATCGAGTTAAAAAGTCTTCTTGATACGATGTCATAGCTTTCGGAGATTTGATAGACTTTCTAACTCTAGGTTGAACACCATTAAAGCTGCTATCGCTTCCATTAAAACTTAAGTTACCTTTGGTGCTGTTATTTAAGCTGCTGGAGCTTATGTTTGCTTTGTGAAGGTCATTTAGGGTGTCATTTTCAGATAACTTGAATTGAGTTTTTGAACCTTGGGTGACTTTGAAATCAGTATCAAGAGGACTACTTGTAGGGCTAACAAAATCATTTTCAATTGCATTCTGAACCTTCTTCTTGAGTGACAGATTCTTCGTGCGCAAACTTTCCTTTATTTCAATTGATGTCACGCTGTGATCACACTCATCTAAAAAATTCTTTTTTTCATCACTTGGAAGCTGCTTGTCAGAAACATTCTCTTTCTCAAAAGTCTTTGTCGATTTACTTGAAAGGAACGACCTTGCAAATCTTGTATTGTCTGTATCACCTGGCATTTGTAGGCCTTCTTTAAAGGCAGTAATTCCGGTATCAGAAAAATCATCGTTAGTCGTGGTATGATTTGATGAACTAGCTATTGATTCGAACTTTTTTTGAACTGACTTTGTTGACGTACGATGTCCAAATCCAGAGTTATCAGGAGAGCCGGTCTCTTCGATTGGAGATAATTGTTCATAGTTTTGAGCGCTTTCATCAAAAATCTCATCACGTTCGATAATGTTGTTATCCACGGTAAAATTTTTGTCATTGGAATTTTGATAGGCATTAATTACAAGAGATTCTTTGTCCTTGAAGGACAGAGATGCATGGGTTTTAATACCAGAAGTAAGATTTTCTGAGCTTTTGATTGCGCCCTGATTGAAAACAATTTTTTCTGGTGAAGTATCAACATTTTGAGCTGTAATATAATTACCAACCTTTTGAATTTGGGCTTTTTTAATTTCAGACTGATCACTTATTGAAGAGTCACTAGATTTTCCAATTCCTAAATTTTCTGAAATATCATGTTCCTTGATATCTCCATCTCTTTTCTCTTGTAACTCAGGAATATTGATAGCTTCTAGTGAGTGATATTTTGAGTCAGCAGAAGCAGCAATATCACGACTACACTTGACACTATCTTCCTTTGAAGAAAAGCTTCTCGGTGATGCGCTTCTGTAAAGTGATAACAATGGGCTGACATTAAGTCTTTCGGATATTCTCCTACTCAACCTCTTAGGAGAACTGAACATAGATCTTGCTGTAATACCTCCAGCACTAGTCGATCTTTGAGAAATTGTCGAAGATGTTCCTCGCAATTGAGGCGGTTTCATTTCAGAATCGTTGCTTCTCGCCACTAGTGATTGAGAACTTAAATTTGCTCCCATTTTGGAGTGTAAAGAAGTTTTTTGCTCCATAAGTTGATCATTAGATAAAATATTCGAGCTTTGATATGGGTTGGTGTCTTCGTTCTGTACTGATTTTTGGGGTGTTGTCGTAAATACTTCGTTATTTTGAAACAAAATTGAGCTTTCATCTGGGTTTCTCTCACCATTGATTAACGAAGTTTCATTAGGTAGGTTGTTGGTGAATTTGAAGTCTTCCCCACCTTTAGATGATATATTGATTTCAGAATAACTCGAGTCACTAAAGAGTCTCTGATTGCTTTTCTTTTTGCCATTGCCTCTTAGGGATATAATCGAGTTTCTATTTTTTGGACTGGAAATAGTAGACAATCTTGAAACAACTTTATTAAATCTTGATGATCCTGGTGAGGAAGTGACATTCGCAATTTTGGGAGTGAAGTTTTCCAAGAATCTATTACTAGCTGGAACACGAGATGTGTTATTTTTTTTGAGTGAGTAATCGTATTTATTGTCAACAAAATTATTAAAATCACTAGAATCATTAGTTGAAGACACAGGTGTTTCTTTCAATTCATCACCAATAGCGGGAAGCAACTGCTTTGTCAGAGTGTTCTGGTTATTTGAGTCATCAATATCAGACATATTTGATGGGTTTGGGTCTAGGTCTGCCAATGTTGGTGGCAAAGGCTTATCCCTACCTAATCTGTTCAAGCTATTGTGACTTTCACTATAAACTGGTGTTGAGGTTTGAGAATAAAAACGGAAAGAATTATCATCATTTGCGCTTAGGCTAAGCGCTTGGTCAGTACTTAATCTTTCTTCAAATGCTTTGTTTTCTATTCTTCCTTTGAAATTGCCAGAATTAATAGATTTATCCTTTATTGGAATTTCCGGTGGTTCATTATTGTTTGTAAGTGCTTCGGAGGATACCCTTGGGCTTGTGTCCTCATTTCCATTTAACCTAGTTCTGCTTGTAGCAGGCTTCAAGAATTTGTTCAAGAACGTGAATGATTTTTTGTTAACTAATCGATAACTTTCTAAGTTATCATCATCAGTGGTATTATAAACGGGATGCAGATTCTGATATTGCGCTTCATTAAAATGAGGTGATCTCGAGGACATTGATTGGGTATACGAGCTTGCAGCATCGATTATTGGCGAAGTGCTTGGGGTATTTTGCACCACCGGTGAAGCAATGAGACTATTATTCGATATACTATGACTTCTTATATGGTTTAGTTCGTTAATACTAACTGTTTTTCGAGGCTGAGCTGGAGAACCATTAGTAGTAATTGGGCTGGATACTGTAGGTGTAGAGAGAAAACGATCATTATTATTATCGTTAACTAAGCCAAAATTCAACTGACGAATATTGTTTCTGTTATGATCATGAAACTGCGAGTTTACCATAGGCTCTTTTGAAACAGCCAAGTTTTGTAATCTCGAGGTAGGCTTCTGCTTTTCTGGAGTATCATAATTACTAACAGAGTAAAGTGATAATTTTGAAGGTTTCTTTCGTAAGTCGGGTGTATTCAGAATACCATTAGAGCTCAAGGCAGTATTAGAAGTGTAAGAAGATCCATGACTTCTCAAAGAATCGGAGCGACTTCTCAGTGTAAAACCTTCATTATTCTTATTGACAGGTAATCCGCGGATATCATCAGCAGGTTCTGATTCTGTTGGTTGATTGACTGTACTGGAAGGGTTCCTATTACGTCGACTGAAAATTCCCATGTTACCTCTTATTTTGCTTTATTCCGTTTTTTCAATAAAATTGTTCTATTTTTATGCTCTACCTATAGAAAAATCATGAACCTGAACAAAATATAATATATTTTGAGTTTTCTTTTTCTAGCAGATATCGAGTGACAAAAAACGGATTCAAAAGAAATAAAAAAAAAAAAAAAAAAAAAAAAAAAGACCACTAAAATCCACTTATCGGCAAATAAAAATAAGCAAATTTCTAAAATACAGATAGAAAGTGGAAACGAAAGGTAAGAAAACACAAGAAAAATTATATGATCACCGCTTAGTTAGAACGATATTTTAGATTTTGTTAGGCGTTGAGTTGTTTTTTCGATTTATTTTTTTTTTTTCGTATCAACTTTTTTTTGTGCTTTTTTTCAATAAAAAAAAAGGGATGTCTGATCTGAGGTCTATGAAAAAAGGCACCATAAAATTTATTGACTGGTCAAAGAAAAAAAAAAAAAAAAAAAAAAAAAATTAATAATAATAATAATAATAATAATAATAATAATAATAATAATAATAATATAATCAAATTGATATATATATGAACAAAACAAAATAAATTCATAGATATAAAATAAAATGAAATCAACAAAGATGAGTTGAAATCAGCTAAAATGAACGAGAACTCAATAATTTATTGGTAGAAAAACTGTAAACACGCTTATTTATATATGCATAAATTTGGTGTATGTCATATCATTTTAGCGCCTATTGACAGATAAGTACATATCTTGACAGGACTTTGGTGACGCTCAACAAATGTTGACCAAACGAACTGGTGCTATTTAAATGATTAATTATCATTTAACCACGGCTTGAAACACTAAGAATATAAGTTCTGTTTACCTCAATCAAAGAAAGATGAAGCACCAATATGAGTTTTTAATAAGCAAGAAAAGCAAGTATAACCCAACCAAAACAGAATTTCAAAGCTAATTTACCTGAATAAACCATGTAGTAATATCAATGCAATCACTATTATAATTTTGAACTATAAATTACTCAGAGACTAGTAATTTCCTTACGCGCTTTAACATACAGTGTAATAAACTGTTTAAATTATACAAAGAAAAGATAAAGGCAAAAAAGCAAATTGAAAAAAAAAAAAAAAAAAAAATTAAATATTAAATATTAAATATTGACTATCCATAAATTAAAAAGCAAATAACTTAACTTCTTTTTGGTTATAAATATAACAATTTCAAAAACAACTAAATAAATCAACAAAAAAGTTTAAAACAGTAAAAGAAAAGACAAAGGAAGAATGTTTTCTTTCCTTCCAACTTTATAAGATACATAATGCTCCAATAAGTGCAACTGGAGCTACAACACCAAAGACATAACCTGAATTTGGAACATTCACACCTCCGCCGACAAGAATAGATGTGTGATTAGCAGAAGGAATACCTGCAGAAGTGTTAACAGCAAGGGTGGTATTTGGAAATTCTGTTGGATGCACACTGCTTATATTTTGTGGTAGTGGTGTAGTCACATTGATTAACACAGCTGTAGTTGTATGAGAAACGGTTGTATTTTCAAATTTTGATATTGGATCATCAGCAAATACAACAGCAGCAGAAGAAAGTGAAATCAATAAGTTTGTAAACAACATTTTTTATTTTTTCGCAAGAGTTTTTATTTTTAATTTTTATTAAGAATGATTTTAGAATTTTTAATTATTAGTTATTAAACACAATTTTTTTATAAAAAAAAACAAAAAAACCTTCAAGAAGCATAGATACTTTCAAAAATTCTGAAAATCTTTCTTTTGACGATGTTTAAATATGCATCTTGAAAAATATTAAAATAGCAAAATAAACGGAAAGTATTTCTAAAAATATATTTAAAAAGAAACAACAAAAAAGAAAAATCGATATTTAAAAATAAATGAGTTTTTTTCAACCTTCATTTCTTTTTCTTTATTATTTTGCTTTCTTGTTTTTTTTTGCCTCTTTTTTTTTCTTTTCTTTTTTAACTTTCTATTTTCACAGGATTGCATAATTTTTCAATACTTGAGTAACGCAATTCTAAGATGCATCCATCGACTTGTTTTGATATCATGGCAGTTCCAAATTCGCAGCAGCCGCGCCACATTTGAAGTCTTTCAAGATTCAAGCAATCATCCAATTTATAGCAATAATATATAAATAGTTTTTACTAAAAAGAAAAATGGAAACCGTTATTTTATATGAAAATTCCAAGATAAGAAATTTACGTTACTATCTTAAACTAACACAAGCATGTGTAATTAGAGCTTTTAACCATTAAAAATGGCGATTGATAGTTAGTTCTAATTATATATTGTGAGCATTAGTTGTTTTTGGAACAGAATATTAATAAGAAATTAGATAAATGATAATCGTGGTGAAGCAATATTGAAATTTCACAGATATTTAGCAAGCAATAATCAAATTAGACTTCTTCAAAACCCAAAAAAAAATCAAAATTATCAAAAGTTAAACAAACAATTGAAGCTCAATTCAAATAATTGAGCTCTAGCAAAAATTTAAATAGCAATAGCAATCATTAATAACGTATCATCTAAATATCTTTCTGAGTTTAGAAATAAAATAAGTAGCATAATACTGTGATTTCCCATCACCTTTGTTTTTGTGTGTTTTAGTTAAGCCATTGGTTGCACCGGAAGAGCTTGAGACATTTGAGTTATTAACTTGCTCTGAAGAAGCTTTCATTTCAAAATTAGACAAGGTTCCATGTGTACTGCAAAACATTTCATTGCTACTAATACTTTTGAAGCTCGCTGATGAATCTAGATCAACTAAATTCAAGCTATTTAAAGCTATTGCTGGCGTGTCATCAGGATATTCTGCGATTTCTTTCATACCGTTTTCAGCCTCTTTACTTTCACCGTGTGAAAGTGTGTCGATATTTGTAAAAGCGCTACTTGCAGTGTTCGATTTCTGAAGAATGATATGACTTGAACAATTATCTTTACCTTTTGAGATTTCGGAACAGCGACTATTGGATCTTGTATTTTTCGAGTGAATCAAATCAAAAGATCTCAGAGCTCTTTTTTTTTTTGATTCTTGATCAAAGGTTTTTGATTCTGCACTTTCAATGCTACAAGAATTATACACATTTTGTTTTTCAGAAGAATCAGTTCCAACCCAGGATTCTTTAGGTACCTCACTCTCATCTTTACTATGAATTAAATCTATTGAGTTATTGTCATTGAAAGCTTCAGTTTCTAATTTTGGTGCTAATCTAGAGTTCTTTCCTTTCCCTCCAGTTATTGGGACTCGACCAATCGTCTCACTGTCACTTTCTGACTCTAATTCTTCAGGATATATGACATTATTTTCGATTCCACTTAAATCCAATTCTTTTCTATATCTATCTGCTGTTATCCAATTACCATCAACCACATACTATAGAGATTGAATTTGTTAGGAGCAGCTCTTTGATTTATTTTTTATTTTATATTTTTTATTTTTATTTTTTTTTTTTTTTTTTTTTTCTGGCCTTGCGGGGAAAAACCCTGCGGCAGCTATCAATCACCCTTTGACAGCTGTCAACTCATAACCTTAGATCAAATTGATCATAACATCAATAATAATGCTTATTATCAGCGGCGGTTAAACTCATTACATACCTTGAAAAATGTTTTTTCAGTTTTTGAAAGAGGGACTGTGATTTTGAAAACATTTTCTTCCAACTTAGATAGAACCTTTGACTTGGCCCAATTATCAAATGTCCCAGTGACAATAACTTCAGAAGCATTGGATTCCCTTTCGAGACAAACGTTGATTAGTATTTTTTATGAACAAGATAAACCAAAAAATCACAGATCTCATTACTAAGAAATTAAAATACTGATACAAAAACGAACTGGTAGAGATGAATATAGCGCTATTGATAGAAAACCGAACCGATGTTTTCAAAAACACAATAATCAGCTTTTGACAGAACAAAATACATACCACACAAATGTGTATAATTTGGTATCTTCTTTCAGCATTTCGATTAAATTACACACTATAATATGTAGTAAATATTTCAAATATATATAAAAAAAAACGAACTCTTGAAGAAAAAATATGAGAGAACTAAAGATAAAGAAGAATAAGAGATTTATAATGAAAATGAGAATGAAAATTAAAAATTAAAAAAAAAATTTTTTTGATAAAAAAATACCAATTTAAGGGGGGAAGAAACTGGGATTCATCATGCGCTCTTTGTGAGCATTCCCTCACGGGTGCTGCAGATACGAGAAGCTTGTTTAAGATATCTTTGCAGAAGGCAAACAAATCCTTTGGGGTAGCTCAATATAAACTAGATGTCAAATCTACTAAATGTCTGAGCATCAACTGCAAGTTGTAGAAGCAAGAGTAGAAAATAAACCAAGAGAATTGAAAAAAAAAAAGAGAAAGATTTCTCATAAAACTTTTCCTAAGTCAACAGAATCTATGAAAATAATTCAATCATTCAAACCAGGAGATGGCAAACATCATAGAAATTCCCAACAAGATGAAAAACATTTGAAGAATGGCTCTCTTGAGTTCACTAACTCTTGTAGTATTTTCTTCAAGTTCTAAAACTTCAGGAATAACACCAACGGTAGCAATATAAAGGAAACCGCCAGCAGTGAATGGTAAGGTCAAATCACTAATTGTGACTGTAGTGCCGAATAAGCCATTGCTATTTGCAATGCCATCGAAACCAATACTATCAGAAGTAGTTGAAACAGCTTGGGAAGCTAAGTTCTGAATACCAATACCGATAAAACATCCCATGAATGCACCAATTGCAGTAACAAATTGAGAGTTCATAGCTTGCCATTTAGTGAAGCCCCCTTGAATAAGAACGGCAAAATCACCAATTTCATGAGGAACTTCATGCAAAAAAACAGCTAACGCAGTAGTTGAGCCGACACTTCTTGAGATGTAAAAAGCAGAGGTAATTGCTAAGCCATCAGTTATGTTGTGAGTGAAATCAGATATCAAATTAAGCCATGCTGCTGTTCTCACAGAAGAGCTAATTTCTTGTTTTTTTGGTGAATCTTGTTCTTGATCAATAGCTTCAGAGCCTTGGTCTTCTTTCTTTGATTTTCTATTTCTCAAGTTTGATGAATCTGAAGTTTCAATAGCCGACGTTTCAGCCACATTATGAGTGTGGGCATGAGAGTGAGAGTGTGAATGACCATGTGAATCTTCTTCTCCGTGATTCAAAATTCTCAAACCTTTATCTATCGAGAAAAATAAAGCAAATCCAACAAATATAAACATTCCCAACACAACGCTCCTACTCTCATCAACATATACAAAGTGTGCTTTTGTATCAACTGGTTCACCAAGAAAGGTTTGTGGCAACAAGTGTAAGAAGACATCACCCAATAAGCCACCAACAGCAAAACTAACAAGCATTGTTAATTTAGATGGATCAATTGATGATGGGATCAATGAAAGAATGAAATTTGGAGGACCAGAAATGTAAGCTGTTGCTAAAATAGAATTCCAGGCAGCATCGAACGGGAACAATTTTTCAAATATTTTTTCGATAAAAGATTCCTCTTCATGTTCATGATCATGCTCTAATTTATGGTTCAATTCTTGTACTATTTCGCAATTACCCAATTGATTTTCCAAGTGGTGTAAGTTTAAAACACCATCATCAAAAAAAAGTTTTGGCACATAATTCTTTGGCAAAGCAAGCTCGACATCCTTACTTCTCACCACTTTGTGAGCACAAGCAAAAGAGACCGTCAAAAGACAGTATAAATAAAATTTGAAGGTTGAAAATTTCATGATTCAATGATAAATTATTGAAATTAATATAGTCTCTAAATTCTTCGCTTTACTGATATATGTAACTCCCACGGATGAATAATCTTAAGAAAAAAACTTGTCCAATTCCGTGCGCGTGAGGTGAAAAAAAAAAAAAAAAAAAAAAATATTCTAGGCGCACAGATACAATATAACTTCAAGGACTGATAAATCGTAAAGCCGCTGTTTGAATCAGATCAAATACAGTATCAACATTGTAATTTAACTTTCCAAACGAAATAAAATGGCTCTTCAAGATTATTTCATCACTACCCTCCCTGGGGTTCTTCCTAAATGGTTACTTTTTGTATGTCTTTTATTAAAACGCAAAAGATCTGAGAAAAATGGGACCACACTTACTAACATCTGGTGAATTTAGATTTCTGCAGTGTCTGTTTTCAATTCTGCTCAATGTTTTTTTTCAGGCCTTGAATTAACTAGACGTGTCTATGAAGCTAAGCCTTTAGAAACCACAGCTCTTTCAGCAAGAACTTTTGGTACCTGGACGTTTATCTCAGCGGTTATTCGTTATGTTGCTGCTTTTCATTTGAATGACCCTAAAATTTGGAATTTGGTTTTTATATCTTATGTTGTAGCATTCGTTCATTTTGGGCTTGAATGGTTTGTTTATAAAACTGCCAAGTTTGGTAAAGGATTGTTAGGACCTCTTGTGGTTTCTACAGCTTCAATGGCTTGGTTATGGTTTACTAGAGATTATTATCTTTCTTTATGATTATGTCGTATAATCTTCGTATATACATTGAAAGAATAGAAATAACAATTAATGATCACTTGAATTTAAAACGAAAATAAATAATGTATTTCGCTTTGATTGGTATATAGTTTCAAAAATGATGTTCACAACCTGCAATCAAGTTCAAACATATAGTCCAGTTTTCATTCACTCAATTGTTGTTATTGTTTTTCAGATACTTATAAGTACGTACCAGTAATGCAGTTAGATGTCTGGATGTGATTAAGAGGTGTCGCCAAAAAAAAAAATATCTTCATGTGTGGGTGTGGTGCATCAACCATCCTCCAGCTTACCTCATCACCTAGTCACCTGTAATGACGAAGCCTGTCACTAAATTTTCTCCGCAAGTACTTTTAATGAGATTATCAAACAACCCAGAAACACATGGATTGGTTAACAATAGGAAAGGGAGGTGAAAAAAAAAATGGAAAGAGGTTGATTGACTGATTAACATAAAGGAACATATTCAACCTTTTGTGTTCAAGCTCCACGAAATGCTATCCTACATATATCTTGCCATCCCAAAGCCGGTATCTATCTGCAGAGGAATCAGCAAGCTATCGAAGCCCAAAATATCATTAGGACTAAAAAGATGCATCTCAAAAAAATCGAGAAACTTAATCAATAGTCTTGATAATAGCACACAGATGTCATTTCCTTGTGTTGACAGAGCCACAGAAAAGTCAAAAGCCTTAATGGGAGAAGGGCCGGAACCTATATATTCTCGAGTTCAATCAGGTTTTGAATCCTTCAAATCAAATGATCCATTATTTTTAGACTATGGAGGTATTCTTCATGAATTTGAAATTGCTTATGAAACTTGGGGTAAATTAAACCAAACAAAAACGAATGCTGTGTTACTTCATACAGGCCTCTCAGCTTCCTCTCATGCCAAGTCCCAACTGAATAACAACAAACCTGGATGGTGGGAGAATTTCATTGGTCCAAACAAGCCATTGGATACTAACAAATATTTTATTATATGTACCAATATCATTGGCGGTTGTTATGGATCTACTGGACCTTCATCTATTAATCCTAAGGATGGGGAACGCTATGCTACAAAATTTCCTATAGTGTCAGTAAATGATATGACTCGAGCTCAACATCGACTTATTAAAAATCATTTAGGCATTGAAAAGCTATATGCGTCAGTGGGATCTTCTCTTGGAGGAATGCAATCATTATCATATGCCCATGAGTTCCCTGATGAGGTTGAAAAGATAGTTTCCATTTCAGCCTGCGCAAGATCACACCCTTATACTATTGGGATGAGATTTTCACAACGTCAGATTGTTATGCATGACCCAAAATGGAACAAAGGATTTTACTATGATTCGGTACCTCCACATATGGGAATGAAATTAGCCAGAGCTGTCGGCACAATCACTTATCGTTCTGGTCCTGAATGGGAAAATCGTTTTGCTAGAGCAAGATTGAATGAGGAATACAAACCTGCATTATGTCCTGATTTTTTGGTAGAAACATACTTGGATCATCAAGGGGATAAATTTTCATTGGAATATGATCCAAACTCATTTTTGTATGTTTCTAAAGCGATGGATTTATTTGACTTGGGCCTTCGTAATCAAACTAGAGCCAAAAATTCTAGGCAACAAATTGAAAAAACATACAATGGTAGCGCTATTGATCAGTTAGAGTTTGAGCCCTTGGAAAGCAAGAAAAACCTAGACCATTCTGAAGACAGGAATATATATCATGGCAAGAAATTGAAAGTACAGATTACACCCGAAGAAAGTTTAAACGATCTTATGAAGGGTATTGACCACTTATCAGATAAGAGCATTTTGATTGTGGGTGTTAAATCGGATATTTTGTTTCCATCTTGGCAACAAAAAGAAATTTATGAGTTGCTATGTAAGTCACAAAGATTAAAAGGCAAGAATGATAATAATCTTTTACATGTCGAATTAGGTGAGGATGTTAGTGCGTATGGTCATGACACTTTCTTGCTAGACGTGGAGCATATTGGTGGACCAATAAAGAATTTCTTAGGTTAAGACATTTTTTTTCTTGATGTCTAGAAAAAAAAAAAAAAAAAGAAAAAAAAAAGGACACAAGCTTATGTATTTCATTTTATATGAAACGTGTACTATATACAAACGACAAAATAAATGGTTCTCATTAATGAATGCCTATAATATGTAAGATCTCTATCATCAACTGAAATAAGCAAATTAAGCTTGAGATTGAGGTTGCTCTGGTTGTTGAGTTTGAGCGGCATTTTCAGCTAATTCGATTTGTTCTTGTTCAAGTTTCTTTTCTCTAGCTATAGCTGCATCTTTTTTATCAGCTTTTTTCTGTTTAGTCAAAGCTCTACGTTTCTTAGCTTCAACGTTTTTACTTTCTTTAACAAGAACAACATCACCAAACACTTTGAATTTTTCCATGTAACGTTTATCCAAATTGAATTCCATTGTCACGGCTCTATCAGTCAATCCTAATTTTTCAATGGCCCAGAAATATCTATCTGGTCTATCTCTTTTTAAATATCTAAGAATGGATTGTCTTTGTTGCACCAAAATTCTTAATTTTCTGATGTTGGCAAAATCATGTTTGTTTTTTTTCATATGATCAGCTAAAAAGTGAATTTTCATTGTCATCATTGCTGCTTGAACTTCAGATGAACCAGTGTCACCTTCAAAACGTTGAAACTCTTTACGAGCCAAGGCAATACTTGATTTCTTTTGATCAGCTCTACAACCGTTTTTAATATCAAGAATACGACCTATCACTTCTCTTCTTTTAGCTTCATCTTGCAAGATTTGAGTTTCATTAAACTGTGGGTTTTTGAGGAGTAATGATCTTTGAGCACCGTATAACAATTTGTCCACATCTTGTTTTTCGTAACCAAAAGACAATGAACTAGGTTCAACAACTTGAGCTTTAATACGATCTATGAATGGAGTTTCAGCTTTACCTAAAACTGGATCAACTTTGTCTAATTCTTCTTGAATCTTTACTTGTTTACCAATATTATTTTTCTTTGTGAGCAAAGCTTGGCTATATTTCCAGGCACTTTTGCCAAAAGAGCTGCTGGAAGAAGAAAAGCTTCTACTACCTGGAATAGTCGAAAAGCCCACTACTTGTCTAATCATCTGAAATTAATAGTAACCTACTGGTTCAAGTTTGATCAAATAAACTTCAAATTGTCAATCTTATATTCTTTTTTTTTTTTTTTTTTTTTTTTTTTCTTTCTTTTTCAATTTTTTTCATTTTTTCCTCTCCATATATTTCCGTTTCTAAGTGCACTGCATGCAATGTGTGCCGAAAAAGTGAAAACATTATTTCTTATTTCATCAAGTCAATCAAGTAAAATCAAAATGTAATACCTTATTGTTTGACATTAGCTTCAAAGAATGGGTTATACACAACTGCAACCTCTAATACCATTTAACTATATATTTATAGCGCCGCTTGATTGTGGAATCGTAGCTTTTCTCTCACAAAGTCAGGCGACGGTAAATTGTAAGCTGTAAGTTAGGCCGATTTTTAGTAAATAGAGGGCCAGAAAATATTGAGCTCTTGCTTAATTCAATATGATTCTCAGCTGTTATCCAATTCAATTGAGACAAAAATATTATAATCTTTCTGTGATTTTAAAATTATAGTTATTGATGGGATGCCACCATCCTCAGTATTCAGATATGCACTAATATGCGCACACATGTATAAATGTTACCATAATGTTGCATAATGTACCATTCACATGATTTTGGGGATTTTCGCCAGTTTTTTTATTGGCTCATAGAATTTTTCAATACTGAAACTAAATTTTGATACAAGTAAAGATTCAGGTAGCACATATAGGGTTACAGTGAGTGAGTGAGTGAGTGAGTGTGAGTGCATGTTGAAGAAATTAAGATAAATCATCTATCTTCCATCTACTACTATTACCTTTGTTTTTTTGTTTTTTTTTTTTCTATTTCACTTGCCTTCATTCTGTTAGTCTCTTTTTTTTTTAGCTTCCATTGAAATTAAAAATAATTCACACAATCAGAGATGTTGAGTAGAGCTGCCACCAGAACCTCCAGTAGATTGGTATCCAAATCATTGAGATCTAATCATCAATTCCACAGTTTTTCAAAGGTTTTACAAGAAACCACTACCCCAATCAAATATGCCGCACCAAAGGCCCCAGAACCTCTTAAAGTCAAGAAAAGTCATCCTATAAGAAATTTTATATTGAAACTCTTACTTCTTGCTGGTGGGTTTTATGGTATTGGATCTTATATTGCTTTAAGTAATGATACTTTTAACGACTATTATACTGAATATGTTCCATTTGCTGATGAAATTGTTCAATTGATTGAAGACAACAAAAAATTCTTTAGCGACTCTGATCTCGCCGACTTGAGAAAAAAAGTTAGCGAATTAAAAGATAAAACTGTTAGTATTCCACTTCAAGGTGCTTCCAGTAAAAAATTGGAAGGAGAATACAAGCCAGTCACTGATTCTTCAAAAGAACCAGAAGTTGCTGCCAAATCTCCAGCCCCAAGATCGGTTACCAAAGTTGTTGAATCAATCAAATTATCTATTCCAAAAGTTGATATCAAATCTGATAACAAAGAAGTCAATGCTTTGATTCAAAAATTGAACTCATTGATCAGTTCTATCAACAATAATTCATATGATAAATCTTATGGTGATTTAATCGAAAACATTTCAACTTCTATCAATACTATTTCTGATAAAGTCAAATCTTTTGAAACTCAAAAACAAGCTATTGCTAAAGATGCCGTCGAAAAATTGAAATCTGATCAACTTGTTAATCTTAAAGAAAAAGAAAATGAAATAATTACTAAATTTTTGAATGATTTCAATACTGAAGTTAGTAAAATCAGATCCAATTATGAAAAAACTTTAGTTAAAGATGTTGAAGTAAGTAAACAAAAATTAGAATTGGAATATGAAAATTATGTAAAAATGGTTCAAATTCAACAATTAAAAGATTTTGAAAATCATTTGAGTGAAAAAATCGATCAAGAAAGAAATGGAAAATTACAAAAACTTGATGAATTATCCGAAAAATTGGAACTTTTAGAAAAATTCGAAATTGAATTATATAACAATTTTGCTAAATTTCAAAAATTCAATGAATTATCTGTTTCTTTAAACAACTTGAAGAAATTAGTTTTCAATTCAGAAACTTATCAAAACAATTTAAACGAATTGGATGGTGCTAAAATTATTGAAGAAATTAAAACTTTATCTCTTTTAGCTAAAGATGATGAATTAGTTAGTCTCACCATTAAAGCTTTGCCACTCGATAGTATTAAAACAACAGGTTTACTTTCAAATGCTCAATTAATTCAACGTTGGCAATTATTAGTTCCAGAATTACGTTCTACCACTTTATTACCACCAAATGCCGGTTTATTGGGTCATTTATCTGCTAGATTCTTTAGCTTCTTTCTTATTCCAAAATCAGGTAGTATTCCAACCATTACCCCAAGTAACAATGAACAAGGCAAACCAATTATTGATTCTCAATTAGTCGGTAATGATATCGAATCTATTATTGCTAAAGTTGATTACAAATTATCTAATGGTGATTTGGATGACGCAATTGAAATTGTTTCTAGTTTGAAAGGTTGGGGTAGAAAATTGAGTAATGATTGGTTAATCGAAGCCAGAAAAAAATTAGAATTAGAATTTTTGGTTGATTTGATTGAAACTGAAATCAAATACTCTTATTAAATCTATTTGTTTTCCATCCTCTATTTTGTTTAATTTATTTATTTTTTTTTTTTTTTTTGAACAACTACAATGATAATAAGAAAAATATTCCTGTTTGTTGATAGTATTGATAATCTACTTAATATTACATATGAGTTTCTACTTTTTTTTTTGAAACGACAAAATAAAAAAAAAAAAAAAACACAAAAAAATAAAAAAATAAAATTTAAAAATCAATTCATGGAATTTGTATGTCTAGAAACAATCATAAAACGAAAAAGAATATTTACCACTGCCATTAATATATAATCTTCTGTCTCTAGCTTTCCTTTACCTCCTTTACATTCTCTTGTACTATTAACATTGCTGGAATTGTAGTTCAATTTATTCAATTAAAAAAGATGATTATATTCATTTAATGGTCAAACTTGAAATTATTATATAATATAAATTGTTATCTAAAATTTTAAGAAATTACCAACAAGGCAACTTACAAAATCAAATGGAAAAAAGATAAGCTATGAAAAGAAATGTAAATACGAGACAAAACAAAAACAAAGCACACATAAGAGGAGAAAAAAAAAAAAAAAAAAAAAAAACTACTTCGGAAAAAAAAAACCTTACCATTCAATAACCTTCTAACCTATCCAAAACAGCTTTTATTCTCATACCGGTTCTTGCACTTAATTCATAATCATCAGCGTAGTTGATGGCTTTATTTAACCAAGCTTCAACTTCTTCAATTCCATCCATACCTTTTTGTTTCCAACAAAAGATTGCTCTTTCATATAATGCAGTTGGATAAAGCCAAGGATCTTCAACTCTTTTATTGTATTTTGTTCTATCAGTACCGTTTAATGGCTCGTAAGTTCCATTAACTGTATTTGCAGAACTAACATTTTCGAAATATAAGATTTTATCTTCAATAACATATTGATCCAATAATTTTACCCCCTCACTTACTCTATTTAATCTTCTTAATGTCAATGATGTCAAGAAATTCCTCAACATTCCTTCTTGTTCAGTTTCTTTAATCATAGCATAATTATCACCGTCTTTGGAATTTTGGGAATAAAGGGTATCTGGAGCTCCACTATAACCCATCAAGGTTAGTGTCAATTCCAAATTTTCTTTATTCATTCTATTGAATGCATTCCAGAAATAACTTAATTCGTGAATCAAAGAACTACCAACACAATCAACAAGATCTAGATTTGGATATTGACTTTGGGTCTTTTGAATAGATGCGTATTTTCGAAGGAAATATCTATCCATTGGCATTTGTTTTTTTTGGAATAATCCTTTCTTTTGACCATTTTCAAGATAACTTGATGCTTTAAGGAGATATTTTTTGGCTAATTCTTTGAAATATTGTGCTTTTTGTTCGAGTGATTCCCCATTTTGTATTTTATAAAGACCCATTCTACACATTCTGTAATTTTCTAAATAACAAGAAGCGGCCATATAAGTGTATAATGCATGAGACCAACTGTTCAATTTGATAAGTTTCAAAAAATGTTCGGCAGCAGTTTCATAACGATGTAAATAAACTAATATCATGGCTTTATCAAACATTAATAATGCTTCAACTTGTTTCATTTCTATTTTTTTATGAGAGCCATCAGTTGGTGTATCCATTAATTTAACAGCTTCACTCAATTCTCCTCTAGCAGCCAACATTCTACCTTCTTGTAAGATCCAAAGGGCAGAATTTGGGAAATACGCTCTACCACGGAGTAAAATTTTTTCTAAATTTTTTCCTGGATGTAATAATGTTGGTTCGCCTGTTTGACTTAAAGCATGAGATTGAATTTTTTGAACATCATTACCATTTTTTTGACTTGAAGAATCATTGCCTGTGTCAATGTCTGGTACATCAAAATCTGTATCTGTAAATTGAAAAGGACCATCATAAAAGACAAGTAAACCTAAAGTAGCAATATCACCATGAATATTTCTTTCTTTAGTGGCATCCCAGAGCATTTGTAATCCATTTTCTCTTGATCCTTTGAAACCAACAATTGACAAGACTTTCCCAATAGTAGGAGGAATTAAAGATAATACAACTTGTAATATTCCAAAACATAAGCTAACGCCTGAATGAATGAACTCATCAATTGTTAAATTATCGATTTTTTCCAAAATATCAGCATTTGCAGGATTATTATTGATTGCGTCAGTAATTGTTGCTGATGACAATTTTGAGCTACGTTTGTTTGATTCAGCTACTTTATCACCATCTTCTGCATCCACAAATTCATCGTCACTATCTTCTTCTGATGAGTTTTCTTTTTTTTTGTGATAATCCGAAAATCCGATATCAGTTCTATGTCTGTCAATTGCTGGTGTATTTCCGATATTTGATCCAATGATCCTACCTTTTTTCAATTGATAAATTCTTTCAGCTTTTTTTAACAATTTGATATCTTTGGATTGTTTTGGATTTAAATTAACCGGAACATGTTTAAAATAAAAATCACTGTCATTTTTCAAATCTTCCAGACTTCCATTTGTCATAGAAATTGATGAAGAAGTTCCGTTATTCAAACTAAGACCTGAAAACGATGCTAAAGTTGATTTAGACTCATTGATTTTAGGATTGAGGAGATTTGGAGTAGATGCATATTTCTTGAGTGCTTGTTGTTGTTCTTTAATTTTATGTTGATTTATAGATTTATTGATTTCATCTAATGTTTGGTATGCTCTTCTTAATTTATATAATGCTTTTGCAGATTCAATGACACTTTCACTCAATAACATGAGTAAAGCTTGTAAAAGATTTGCTTCGGCATAAGTAACGGCATATTGAGTACCTGGAGGATAAATGGCACTAGATTTCAATTTCAATTTTTCATGAGATATTTTTTTATAATAAGAAAGAGATTCTGCTTCTGCTAAAGTGGCTTTTGCTTTATTCATGTTTTCAGTCTCGAAACCAAGGGTTGCTTCTAAGAATTGGATAACACCTAAGCCTAAAACGTAAATTGGTTCTTTGCCTTCTTTTTTTGTATAATCATTTATTAAATTAACACCTTTAAAAGCTTGATCATCTAATACGTAATCCATTGATTTCAAAACAATTTCGAAATCATGATATTCTTTGAGAACTAACTCTATATTGTCGTCAGCACTTTTCAAATTAAGGCTACTTTCAGCCCTTTTAAGACCAAGAGCGCGAAGCATATTCTAAACAACTGTAAAAATGAAATGAAAAAAAAAAAAATTGTAAATGAAAAGAGGCAACAAAATGAAATATGATAGAATTGAATAGGAAGGAGTAAGATAGATGGGAGGGAAAATTGAAGAAAAAAAAAATAGAATTGGTTAATATGTCTGGGAAATTCAAGTGAATAATTTCAAAGTGAGACGAAAATTGGCATACAATAACACAGCTGGCAGGTGAGGAAAGAAGACTTAATTAATTAGGGCAGTAAAACGATGCACGGAGTGGCACTCAATTTTTGCGGAAACGAAAAAAAAAAATAAAAAAATAAAAAAAAAAGCTGTTTATGGTATTTAAACGCATATTTCTGTAAGTATCATAACATTGTTGTGTGTGTCAACACTCAAAAAATATTTTATTTATTCCTTTTTATATAAAACAATATAACTTAGTAAACTGAAGTAGAGAAAAAAAAAAACAATTCAAAGCTTTACTGAAAATTTTTATCACAATAAGTGTCCTAAATTTCTGAATGGCTGCAGCTGTTAATACTCAAATTAAACAATCTCTTTATCATGTAAAATAAAATAAAATAAAATACTCTACAACTTGACTTTCCGGAACTTCCAGTGCCGTGACCCCTAAAATAACAAGAGCTATTTTTATTATTATTATTATCTATTTTTTTTTTTTTTTTTTTTTGTCTTTTCAAATGCTGTCATCAATAAAGTTTGATATTAGACTCAACTTTTATTGAACCAATCGTATATGAAGAAATAATATCATCTTCAACGCCTGTTACAATCTGTTACGATTTTTTTTGTCAACGTGCTTTTTGTACATGCATATTATCATCAAAGATGATAATTTCTTATTGGAAAAATTAAATAAAAAATGTAAAAAAAAAAAAAAAAAAAAACATTAGAATCTTTAGAACAAGTAGAGGAAGAAAATAGTTTAAAAAACTATGAAGAAAATAAGGTGTCATGATAAAAAACATATTAAAGACCACTGTTGTTATGAGCTTCGAAAACAACGTTGGACTTTTTTTTTCTTCCCACCCTGCATGTATTGCATCGATCTAATTGGTACATTCTTCTTAATATAATAAGCGTTATTTTCGATATCAATTAATTTTAATTCGCTAAATATCTTTTTTATCCCTTTAAACTATCAAAATTATACAAAAAACATCTTTATTTAGAGACTATTCTATTTCCAAATAATTGACAAATGTGATCACTTTAAATTCATCGCACTTTGATACTATTTGACTAATTTGAAACCTAATTTCTTGGGAGATAATATAATTAGACTCCTTTAGCTTGACTCTCATATAAATTCAAAAAGAAAGAGAGTCTGATTGTAGAAGAGGAAAAAATATCTTGTAAGTGAATGAATATTGTGAAGAAACTACAAATATAATATTTGTAAAAGCAAAGCAGTAAAACCGAAAAAAAAAAAGAAAATATTGATTGAAGAAATTAAAAGCCTGTGTAGTGATTCTAGATGAAAAAGTTTTTAGCTATAACAGAAAGAAAGTGGAAGTGTAGAAATTTAAATAAGTAGAAAAACATTTGACCTGAAAGAAAGAAAAGTAATTGATAAAGGAAAAAGTTAATAAAAAAGACGTGAAAAAATTGCTAGTAAGGTGCGAACCTCCTAATCAGAAATCATCAAAGGTCTTGTAATCAAGACTCTTAACTAGAGGAGAGCAAATATGCTACCACTAAGGAAGAACCCGGCTGGAATGGCAAGAATTGCAGCAGCACCTGTGCTAGGAGCTAAAGAAGATGATGATGGTGAAGAGATAGAAGAAGAAGAATTAGATGGTGCAGAGGACAAGTAGGAAGAATAAGAAGAAGACAAAGAGGAGTAAGAAGAAGAAGAAGAAGAAGATGGTGTGGCCGTTGAAGAAGAATCAGAAGAGCCCACTGAAGAAGTACTCTTAGCAGTAATAGAGGAGTCAAGAGTGGTGGAACTAAAATAGGAGCTAGTACTGGAACTGACAGAAGATGTAATTAAGCTACTTGATCCATCACTAGTGCTTGGGACAATCGCATCTTCACTGGAGCTGGAACTAGAATTAGAACTAGCGTAAGGCCATGCAACTACTTGAGCAGAGTCAGTACAGTCAAAATATATCAGTTCTTGAATTGAAATCAATTCTGAGCCAGTGGCAGTAATAGTGGAAACAGAATGATCTGCCAAACATGAAAGATAAGCCAGGTAGTAAATCACGTCATAAATGCTTCCACTACCACCGAAATATCTCAAATCATTTGATAAAACTTCAGACAATTCTTGCTCAACATAAGTGGCTTGAAGCTCATTTGAAGCTTTTGATTGTAACCACAGAGTCAAATAACCGTTTCTGTCATCTTTTTTATGCAAATTAACGTCGTTTACTAAATCTAACAAAGATTTTTCTTGCTGAGGTAAAGCATATACTGAGCTTTCAGCAATAGCAACAAGAGATACAAGTGATTTGAAGTACATTTTAATCACAATTATTTATTATTATGGATGTGAAGAAAATAGATCTAAAAGAACGCCTATTTTGGACTCTCTTCTATTTTTATATCTTTTTTTTTTTTTTTTTTTTTTTTGGCGCGAAGAAGAAAAAAGAGGGGTCCAGTGGGCATTAATATCTAGATAGATAGATGCAAGGATGTTTTAATCTATATATAGAAAGTTCTATATATAGAAGATGATATTTTTGAATTCAACCAATAACATCAGAATTGATCTTCATCTTCATCGAAATAATTAATACTTTGAATTAATTGCTCCCGCTCCATATCTTCAGTTGTTGAATTATTCATGTTATCTTTTGTTTTTTTTATTTTATTTTATTTTATTTTATTTTATTTTTTTTTTTTTTTTTTTTTTTTTTTTTTTTTAACCTCAATTTTTCTTTCCTTGCATTTTTTTTTTTTTTTTTTTTTTTTTTTTTTT
>JASTUB010000440.1:0-14124 GCA_031124825.1 Saccharomycopsis vini
ATTCTCACTCAAAATAAAGTTGATCTCAACTTTATTTTGATCTTTTGAAGATTTTCCCCGTTATAGCAAATTATATATCAAGGCTTTTCTCTACACACATCCCAACACCCCGGTTCTGGGGTTGATAAAAATATTGGGATCAAATATATAGAAAATTGCTATTATTGAACTGCTCTTAATCTTTGAGTGTTTCCATCAATTTTATATCTTTTGTTTTGATTTACTACTTATTGAAAATTACCTTCTATTTTCAATTTCTTACTAGTAACGAGAGGGTCTGCTCTAAATATTTTTTTTTTTTTTTTTATCATATTAATACATAGCGATAATACCATTGGTTTTTGTTTCCTTAAGGGCAAGAACTTATGTCTATATTATGGGTATTGAAAGAAAGAAATTTTTCTAATTTTCTTTCTTTTGATTAAGATTTTCGTAGTATTTATTACTAGACTAGTAGTTAAATTCAATTTTGAAACACTTCTTAACATAATCCGTTTCTTTAATTTAGCCAATTGTGTAAGATTTTTTGTTTTTCCTTTTGTCAACTTTTGTTCAGTATCCAGAGATTTTCATCACCCTTAGAACGGCTAATCAGAGACATTGTATCTAGGACCCTGATGTGATTACAAAATATTGATTTTTTGGAACATATACTAGTATACAGCTATTCGAGCGATAAAATATAACCCATCGAACTTATCCTTGGTCCCAAAGACATATCCAAATCATTTTTAATCAAGCAGGGTTTTAGATATCCAAAGTGTGTCCGACTTTTGAGAAGATGTGATACACCCATTATTGGGTCAAAAGGAGGTTCTGTACAGGTCAAGATAAAGATTTAACTCAACAAATAATAATTTCTAGATGTACAAACTTATCGGTCTACAACAATAACTGAGAAAAAAACTTTATCTAGAAATATGATAATATGATTAAGACTTTGATTGAATATAGCGAGTTATCATTTGATTTACTGGGAGACGTATTCAATTTTTTTGGTGTCGAAGATCAACCTTCCAGCGTTGATTATATAGTATAAGACTTAATACTTCGGGGTAAAAAGAAATTCATACTGCTATCTAGCTACAAACCCTCGCATATAGAATTTATTCAAATGTATCAAACTATTCTGATAACTGGTAATGGAGAAGTTAAAGAGATATAATTGGTATTTGCAAGTATGGTTGATGAGGGCTTTGACACCTATATCAATTTATTGAGATTAATTAATCTTACAAGAGCATGTAACATTCCCATGGGGATGAAAGAAGTAAATAAAGACAAAATTCAAAAAAATATAAGACTAAGACATGTAGGGAATCAGCTCTTTGTGCTATTATACCATGTATTTACTGTTTTCTGTTGGTAAAATTCTTGGTGAGGCAATCTCAGACAGCCACTATATAGCCACTGTCATAGATATTATCTACACCACCAATTCAGAGTTATTAAGAGATAAATAGAAAGTTGTAATTTTTAAAGTTGTTGAAATTATTGTTACTCCTACATGCTATTGTGAACCCTTATTTAAGAGAATGAAGTTTGCACACGATTTTATCAAAGAGCACGGTTTAGTTGTGTGTTGAAGCAGAAATTTGTTACTCACGACAACAGTAAACTGATAAACAAATACATTGCTATATTATTATCTACATCTGTAGACTAAATAAGTTTGTTAATTAGTAATAGGGATGCTATGGACGTTAAAAAGTAAATTATGTATGATAAAAGGTAATTATAAACAACAGCGATTTTTCATCTAAGATGGCTAATGATGTGATTTTTACGCTGGAAAAATGATATACAGAAGGTTGAATAAAAGAATAAACATTGTATGTTAACATTGGAAGATATTGTACTTTCTGTTGAAATGATTCAGTGGTTTCCTTGGAATATTTTTAAATATCAGAATAGTTGTGGTATCCTACTTATGTTTTATTAATTTTCTATCTATGACTGTAAAGCAAAGTTTTCCTATTATTTTCCCAATCATCTTGTGTTTCTACCAATAAATACCTACTTCCCCATCAGTCTCAATAATATAGTAAATTGTTTTGTAACATTAATGTTACTGATCAACTTTTTCAATTAAATAAACTCAAAATTTCCGATCCTTATCGTGATCTGATTTCACGTGAACTGCAATTCATATCAGACTAATAGAATCAGCAAAGTTATGATTTCAAGCAAGTTGATATTTGTTCCTTTCTAATTTTTTCTTCAGTTTTTTGATTTTTACATTCAAAAAAAAAAAAAAAAAAGGAAAATTAGTTTAATGGTTTTGAAATTATTATTATTTTTGGAACGTAAATGCAAGAAAACTTACTTTACAGTTTAAGTTAGCGGATATTTTCATATGTGAATTTTTTTTTTTTTTTTTTTTTTTCCACAAAAAAAACAAACCAAAAAAAACAAACGAAAACGAGAAGCGATTAGTGTCAAGATCAATCAGCGATCACTTTGAATATCAAGCTATCAAAATGAACATCATAGAAGAATTGACCCCGGAACAAAGTGAAATAATTTTAAGTTTTAAAGAGATCACTCAATATGATGATGATGATCATGAAAAAATTCTAAAATTATTGAAAAACACAAACTGGAACCTTGAAATTGCTCTTCAAAGGTTCTTTGATAATAACTTTGATTTTCCAGAACTTGAACAGCAATCCCAACCACAACAGCAACAAGAAAATTTAACCTCTTCTTTCTCAACTATACAACAAAGTACTAGATCAAATCTAATATATGATGATTATTCTTTAAATCAATATGATATGCTTCCAAAGTTTCCAAAAGGTAACAAGTTGGCGGGTACTTGGAAATTGACTCCGGGAATTGCCACAACAATAAGGAACAACAATAATAATAATAGTAATAAAAATAATTCAAATCAAACTATTCTGCCCATATTTTTTATACTCTTAATCATTCCTAAAACATTGTTATTTGTGGTTTTAAAAATTGCCGAGTTCTTTAGATATTTGTTCCCTAGTATATCCAATATTTGGGCCGCCGGTGTCGGAAGTATTCCCGAAAAACCTCTATATCTTCCATCATCTTTAAAAGAACAAAACGATGAAGAAGATCAACAAGAATTAGACCAAACTTACAAAGACTTTGATTTCAAACAATATGCCGAAGAAACAGTTAAAGATGCAATAGATTTGCCTTTATTTCAAGGTGAGTTTAATGAAGCATATGAGACTGCTAAATCCGAGTTCAAATTCTTAATTATCATAATTATTAATTCTGAGAAGCAGGAAATAACTGAAAAATTTGTCAAGCATGTAATCAACTCCCTGCCATTTAACAACTTCATTAATGATGAATATGCTGGCAGAGCTGACAATTTTGTTATTTGGGCTGGGGATGTCAATTATTTAGAAGGATGGTCAGTGGCGAAACTATACAATATTAGACAAACTCCATATATGGCATTAATTTCGAATTGTTCTACATATGGTGAAACATTCCCAACAATGTCATTGATGAAATATACTAAAGGGTTTGGTATTGCTGATGGAAAAAACATAGATAGCAATCTTATCAAACAAAAATCTAAGAAAATAATGAAATCTTTTAAAAAAACAGTGGCGCAATATGTGATACAACTTATTGATCAAAAAATTGATCATCAAAACAAGAATTTTGAAAGAATTATGAAACAGCAACAAGATGAAGCATTCCTAAAATCTTTAGAACAAGATCGTATTAAAAAACAAAAACGTGAAGAAGAGGAAGAAATTGTTGAAAAAGAACTTGAAATGAAACAACAAAAAATCGAAATTAAAAAACAAGAAATTTTGGATCAATTTATCTCTGATGATAAAATTTTGAAATACTTGAAAGGGCAACTTATCAAATGGGAAAAAGTTTTATTAAATGATGATCGAAAAAATATTCCAATTGATTTACTTACCAATGAGCTTATGACTGATAAAAATCAATATGCTACTTTTCAATTTAGATTACCAGATGGTAAAAGATTTATAAAGAAATTGAGTAGATCATATTCATTAGAAGATGTTTACATGGTGACTCAACTAAAATTGTTATTGAATAAATTGGTTTCTGAAAAAGTGTTTTCGACTGAAAAAGATGTAATTGACTACACCAAATCACAAATGGATAAGAAGGAAGATGTTGAAATTGAGTTATTTGAGTATTTGTTCGAATTGGCAGCGGTACCTGGCTTTGAATTTGATTGTGATCAGAAAATTACTATTGGAGAAACCAAAAAGCTTGTCCCAAATAGCAATATTATTGTTACTTGTGATTTTGATTTTGAAAAACAGTTGAATTTTTTTATAGAATATTTTATTTTCAATGAAAATAAGAAAAACATCCAAGATATGACAATTGACGATATTACCGATGACATGATTGAAGAAAGTAATACAGAAGAAGATGAATCAATACAGAGCACAAAGAAAGATTGAATACTACTACATAGGTTGTTTTTTTTTTTTTTTTTTTTTAATTCTTTTTTTCTCTTTTTCTTTTTTTTTATTTTTTTTTTTACAATATATATTATATTCAGAATTAAATAACCAGAAAAAAAAATGGTTAATTGCAATGATTAATATAAATCATATAACTTTTCATAAAAACACCCATCATCGCCAAATATTCCAACAATACCAGTTGGCATCCAACCTTCACCTCCAACCCTTTGACCTTCTTTTATCTTTTGTTCGACAACATCTGGATCAATGGATCTACCAATGATAAACCCTCTAACACAAAGTTCTCCACAATCATCTTCTGCATTATGTACTTCTCCCAACAATTTATAATCAACAAGTTTAGCTTCGATTGCTTGTGAAGGTGTTCCACGTAATGCTCTATTTTCTGATTCAGAATCTTCATCACAAACTCTATAATCGTATAAATTTGTCATAAAAAGAGGCCCAATAGTACCTGGCACATATCTTTCAAAGATTATTCTAGACCCAATTGTGGAGCGTAAAACAGATAAATTCCAGCTATTTAAACTTTCTCTTTTAACGTTTCTATAGGTGTAACAATAAATCATTTTAATTTTGGCAAATGTTGAATCAGAACATAATTCATTGAATATGTTTTGTTGTAATAACATTTGACTTCTACCGAATAATAATCTATGAATCATTGAATTTTGATTGAAAGATTCTTGTTGTTTATCGACAAGAATTTTGAGATAAAGTTCTGGAAAAACTGCAATGAATGATTTATTTTCAAATTTTATTTTATCTTGATTGTTAAATTTTGCCAAAATTTTCATTAATTTCTTGTATATTATTTGATTTTCACGTTCGGTGTTTTTTTCCATATCTATCATATCTATAGTTTTAATTTCATGAAGTTTTAAAGGATCAATAATATTGATATTTACTCCTGAAATTAATCCTGCAAGAACTTTGTTCCAAATAAATAAATTCGATTCGGAATTGAATATTAATAATTCTTGTTCGTTTTTCTTCCATTCTTGATTTATTGGTAATTGTTTCAATTCATGAGCAGCAGCAGCTACCAAATTTTGACTAGTATAGACCGTTGTATTATAATTCAAAGTTTCTTTTAAAGGAATTACATGATCATATTTTGGATCATATTGATAATCGTATTTATCATCTTTGAAATCTCCATTGATCAAATTTTTTTCAGAACCAAAGATTTCATTCCAAGTAACCAATCTAACTGGTGTTGCTGCCTTTTTATAATCATCCATAGAATATTTGTTTATACCATTATTGTCATCATCATTATCATCATTATCTTCAATAACAATAATCAATGATACTGAGCGATATTTTTTCACTGCTGTCAATATATGGCGCTTTTTAATTATTAAAACATCAAGGTCACCAGGATCATATCGAAGAATATGACTATGAAAAGCATGAAGAGTCAAGTTATTAAGAAAACAAGTCATTGAAATTAAAAAACCTTGCCAAGAATAAACTGGCAATACCATACCTATTTTCAAATTCAATGATTCATCACCATCAGCAACAACAACATCATCGTTAAAGTCATTTCCAATTGCCTTTAAATCAAAATTTCCAATGATTTTCTTGTAAAGAAATTTGAAAATCCCATTTAAATTCTCAAGATTAGTTTCAAAAATAGGTTTACCAATCGAATTGAAAAATCGGATTTGTTGGTCTTGCAAATGTGATTCCACAGCTACTTTCCAAACATCTCGAACGTTTCCATTTCTTAATTTATAACCTTGCTTTATGGATAATCCATTTAATAATGGGAAACCATGGGGTATCAATTTATTACGATAATAAGCGGTTTCACCTGGTTTTCTTGTACTGGAAATATTACTTTGACTATTTAAAGCAATTGAAGAAATATCTTGTTGAGTCTCAAGATATTTGGTGTATAAAAACGCCAATGTCAAAAATCCTAATAATATACTAAGAATCCATTTGTCTTTTTCTTCTAGACTGATCATTTTTTTTTTTTTTTATTTTATTTTATTTTCCTCTAGTGAGGTTTATAATAATCTGTATATCATCCTGATCAAGAACTAGCTTATTTTTTTTTTTTTTTTTTTTATTTTTTCTCAATTGTCACTCTTTTTTTTTTTTGTTTTTCTTTGTTTCCTCGTAACAAGCCCATCATCCATCGTATTATAAACGAATAATCAACAAACTAAATCAACAGGGTCATATGTTACCATCTGATCTTATTTATCCAGCTACAATACAACAATATAATTTTATACTAATAATAATAATAGGCGCAGTTGAAATTAACTAAAACTCCAATAAATTAATCTACAAAAAGCACATTTTTTTTTTTTTTTTTTTTTTTTTAACTATTATTTTTTATAAAATTCTATACATATAAATAAGCAAACTTTTTTTTTTTTTTTTAAAAAAAAGAAAAACAAAAATTAAAAATCACCAAAGTTATCATAAACACCTCTCCAGTTTTGTAAGAAACCAGCGAAAAATTTAGTAGCCAAACCAACATCTTTAGAACCAATAGTGGCACGAATGGAGTGCATACTAAGTTGAGGAACACCAAGATCTAAAGTTCT
The DNA here is from genome assembly GCA_031124825.1 of Saccharomycopsis vini. Lineage (NCBI taxonomy): Eukaryota > Fungi > Ascomycota > Saccharomycetes > Ascoideales > Saccharomycopsidaceae > Saccharomycopsis > Saccharomycopsis vini. The sequence goes on from JASTUB010000440.1 coordinate 7,040, forward strand.
AGCACCGGTTTGTGATGAGATATATGGACCAATGGTTCCACCAGAACGAGAGTCGTTTCTGATATGGAAATATTGTAAAGTATCTTGATTCTTACGAGCAATTTCTTCAATCAATGCACGACCAGTGACATCAGTAGCCATGGCTCTTTCATCCAAAGAAACAGTGACACCAGTGTTTGGTTTTGGACGATGGTTTTCCAAATAAAAGTCGGCAAAGTTTGGATTGAAACCATGATTAACATCAGCAGATAAGATGAAAGAATTAGCATAAGTGACTTTATAAATAGATTCTAATGAAAGACCTTTTTTGTCGGTGATAAAACTATCAATGGTACGTTCAATAACGGATTCAGACAAACCACCTTGAGCACCTTGTTTACTAAGAGATCCAATTTCTTCATTGTCGTAACCAGTAACAACGGCAAATGATTTATCCAAAGATTCTGGGTTGTTATGGATGGTTTGTAATAAACCGTAAACGGAAGTGAAACCACAAACTCTGTCATCGACTCTTGGAACAAAAACAAAGTCTTTTTTAATACCACCAACGGCACCTTTTTGACCATCATAAAGGTCCAAATCTAATTGAATAAGGTCGGCGACTTCAACACCAGCCAATTCAGCAATGTAACGTAATAATGTAATGGAATGGAAACCAACCAACGGGGCGGTTTTTTCACTGCGAGTAAGTTCTGGAGTAGAATCTTCACTTGAACCATAAGCAATGACTGGAACAGCACGAGTTTCTTTGTTCAACAATTCGGAGAAACTTTTACCGAAATGTGGAGCCAATGATGGAATTCTAGCAATTGGGTGTTCGGATTTAACCAATTTAGAGTAAACTTCACCGGTTTTTGAATCACGAATCAAGACATTACCACCAATATGTAAATCTCTATCCCACCAAAGTTCGGAAATACCACCAGAGTATGGGGCAATTCCTAATAATTCGAAACCTTCAACGGTATTTTTTTTGGAAAGAGGTTTCAATTTAGCAGTCAATGCATCAATATGAGCACCAATCATACCGACACCATATTCTGGTTTCCAATCTTTACCAATGACAAAAGCAGAAAATGAAGTTCCATTTCTGGTGGTATAATAATAACCTGGGTTAAGTTTACCCCAAGATTTTTTTTCTGAAAGGTATTTGAAGCCATGTTGTTCGAGTAAACTAGTGAAATATTGGACAACATGATAAATTGTTGGATTTTCAAAAGTAAAATCAATGTATTTTTGGGTGAAATATTCAAAATATTCTTTACTACCGGTAGAAGCAAAAGTTTTACTCAAATCAGTGCTTTCATCATCAGAACCCAATGGAGTCATTGGACCATCATTGGAGTAATCTGAATCCAATGATAATTTTCTTGATCTAATGTTGTTGTTGCTTCTTGAAATTCTGGAACTATCAAGTTTTGAAATAATATCTTGAAGAACATCAAGATCGGCTTTGTTTAAACTAGACATTGTAAGTGGGGGGTATTTGTAACAGTGAGAAAAATAAGTATATTGATATTGTTCAAAAACTAATCAATATTCTTAGGGTTAAGAATTGAGTAACTAAATAAAGAAGAGAAAGAAAATGAGGTGTGGCTACATATATATATATATATATGTGTGACTATTTCAACCCCCCCCCACAAACACTGTTCATAATTTATCTAGGGTATTACGATAAGAGCCAGCTGATGTAAGGATGTACATTTACTAGCAATAGTGGTGGCTGGTTCGCCTAAAAAGAATGACAATCGATGAGGGCTACATATATATATTTTTGTGGGGGAAAAAAGCTTGCTATTTAAGAATTGTGTTAACTAATAAAAAGGGTGAATTTAGGAAACTGTCTATTATTTCAGGATACTATTATCTATTCATATATGTAAAAGGAAATCCTGAAGTTTGGGTGTGAGTGGGTGTTTTTTTTTTTTTTTTTTGCCACCAACCCACCAAAAGCGTGCGGACGCGGGCCACAGAACCATGCCGGTGGATGGATTATCAATTTTTTTTTTTTTTTTTTTTAATTTATTTTTGGTGTATAATTTCCAAGCCATAGTAATAATAATAGTAAAATAATCATCTAATCATCTTATCTTAACAATAGACTTTTCTCTTACTTTTCCGTATTTGCAATTGAATCTCTAATTTGTAATTTTTATTAGCATTTTTTTTTATGATAATTTCCTTCACTTGTTGAATAATATTTTCCATTTCATTTCATTTTCACTTTTTTTTTTTTTTTTTTTTCTCTCTTATTTTCTCTCTTTTTTAACATGTTCAATAATATTTATGCATCATTATCATCACCCAACCTTGTGCAGACATTTTCATCAAACGCCAACATTTCTCGACGCAAAAACAATTCAAACAATAAGAATAACAGTAATAGAAACTCCAATAATAATAATAATGCTTATGAATACGAAGATTTAAAAAGAAAAACCCGAATCAATTATTCAATCTCCGATATTCTTGCAAGAGAATCCGATGTGATTATATCGAACAAAATCACTCCAAAGACAGAATACAATGGATTTGCGATCCATTTATTATCAATTTGCTTTTTATTGACTTGGTTAACTTGGTCGATTTTCCCCAAAACTTGGTTCAATCTGATGGGGATTTATTATTATCCTGATCGATGGTGGCAGTTGGCAATCCCAAGTTATGTCCTAGTGTCGATGATTTATATATATGTCGGGCTTGCATTGTATAATATCGAAGTCAGATCAACTCCTTTGGATGACATTAGAACCATAGTTGACGAGCATGCCGTGGTTAGTTCTAGCTTTGGCTATAAAGAAAATAGACATGATGACGATGACGATGACGATGATGATGATTTTGAAAATCAGGAAAAATTTCTTTGGACATCAACTAATGGGGTTTGGGATTTGCCCATTACCACAGTATCAAAGGTTTTATATTCTGATTATAATAATGTTTCATAATTCTGCATATACATGATCTTCAGTGAGAAATCTTAATTTAAGAAAAATGGGTGAAATAATATCAAATCTCCAAAATGTAAAAAACAATACCCCCCTTCCATGGGTTGTGATTCAATTGATAGGAAATCTAAGCAAATTAACCTTCAACAGAAGCTTTAAGCTCTGTTAACTGCGAGAGGCTTAAAAAATATGCCAGGTTGAATAATAAAGTGTATCTTTCTTATATACCATGAATGAATTTATTAAATACTATTTTACAATTGAATTGAACATTATTCTGTTTTCTTTGTTCTTTTTTGTTCTGCTGCTTAATTTACAGTCTAAAAAAAAACATCAATCATTATATATATAGAGAAAGAGAAAGATATGCTCTGAATAAGCGGCTAAAGAGAGCGAAAATAATATAGGGAATAAAATATGAATAGAAATTTGGTGAGAACTAAAATTAGTATAGTAAATGAGTAAGATAAAGTATAATAAAAAAAAAAAAAAATATAGGTTTCTTTTTTTTTTTTGTTTTTAGAAAAATAGAGGGGCATTAAAAGAATTCATTACATAGGTGAGTAAGTTCGAGCACTGAAACTCAAAATATCGTCATCATCGTCATCGTCATCATCGTCATCATCGTCATTATTGTTGTTATTGGACTGATTGCTAAGTTCTTCATGATGGTAAAAATCACCTTCAAAATGATTTCCTAATCCAGCAACAACATTATAATTATATTTGTAATTTGGTACAACAAAAAATTCATCTTCTGACTCAAATTCTGAATCTGATGATTCATCTCTTATTGTTGTTGGGGGTAGTTTTTTAATACTTGCATCTTGAAGATTAGAAATGATTTCATCATCATCAACAATCATACATTGTTGAACTGATTCATTGAAATGGATTTTTCTTGAACGTTTAGCGTTTAAATCTGATTCTGACGTAGGATTGACAAAAAAACTTGATTTTAAAGCTGGTTGTTGTTCGAGTTTTTCAGAATCGACTGGTAATGCCCAACTATCATTTGATAGACTGAAATTACTTTTACTATTATTATTACTATTGATAATATTATTATTAAAAAAATAGTCCTCATTATCATCTTGACTATATTCAACAAGGTTCATTGGTGAGCTTTCTCTACTTCTAATAATTTCACCAGAATAAGAATATGTTGGCGAGTCAGGACTAGATAACAATTTTTTAGGGGTCTGTTGTTGTTGATATCTGTTCTTTTCATTTAAAATTGAAAGTTTGAATATTTCTGCATTTGCATTAATTTTTTCACTAATTTTTCGAACTTTTAAAATTGGTTTTTTTGGATGAGGGGTAGATTCTATATCATCATTAGATATTGAAACCATTGTTGGATTGAAACTTCCTGTGGCTGATGATTTTTGTAAACGATTCAGTAATTCTCTTTTGCTTTTATATTTTTGTAAATAGTTTCTAACATCACTTTCTGTTTCAGGTGTACATTTTGGACCATAAAGCCAACTTACATCAAAATCTTTTTTCCAATTTATACTTTCCGGAGTAACTGTTTTTAGAGCATATTTTGCTCTTGCCCATGTTCTCCAACTGGCGTTTTCCAATCTTGAATTTTCAATTTTATTATCAATGTTTCTTTTGCGATCAACCACATACCTCCAACTTTTAAGGATTTCACGATCATTCCAATCATAACTGAAATAATCAACTCTATTTTTTGGTTCAAAAGTGACATCGTTGTCATCATGAGGTTGAAACATTTCTTGAGTAGGAACAGTTTTTGGTTCGGAATCTTGGGAATTTGTTGAAGGAGTAGATCCAGTCAGAGAATTTGTCAGAAAACTATGTCTTGAACTGATGCCTTGAATTTGTGATGATGGGTCCGATGTTGTTTGATTATTTAGCTGATTTAAATTTTTGACGGATAAAGAAGGTTTCATATTTAAGGGGTCATTATCGAAATAATTTGTATGGCTAAAATCTTCTTCTATTAGCTTTTTAGTTGGAGCAATGTAATTGTCTAGAAGCCCCACACTCTGGGTTCTTTTAAGTTTGAATGTGGTCTTTTCAAGGTGATCTGGGTCATCGGTTTCTATAGCATTTGATTGTGAAGTGTTCAAGCCAAAAGGTGACCTAGAACTTTGACTATTGTTTCTGGGTAAATTTGAGCCAGATGATGAATTATTGATTGATGGAGATGATGATTCTGTTGTTGACGATTGGGGAGGAATATTTGAGTAAAAAAATGCCGCAAGATTGTTCGACGATGGCATCCTAGCAATAATATGAAGAAGAGAGGCTCAAGAGAAGGAGGAGGATATAACGATAAAAAATTAAAATAAAACAAAAATAGTAGCAAAAGTCAATGACTTGTGTTTTTTGTTTTTTAATAAAATATTTGTTGGATGGTTGAATGGATGTTATTTGTATAATACAAGTATAATATAATAATAGTAGGGATGGATGGGTGGGTGGATACTAACCAGTCAACGTGGGGCAACAAAAAAAAAAAAAAAAAAAAAAAAAAAAAAAAAAAAAAATATTCTAGGATTTTAAGTGGCGGTGGAAGTAGTAAGTAGTAAGTAGTGGTAGCAGTAGTAAATTGTAGTAGTAAAAGAGACAGAAACAGACCTCCCCACAAAAAACGGCAAAAAGCAGAAATTTAAAAAAAAAAAAAAAAAAAAAAGAAATTAAACCCAACCACCAAAAATTTGTTGTTAGTTAGCCTGACTTTGATATAAATAATATATATATACAAAGTTACTCAATAACACCAATAAAATTTGAGAGAAGAAATCGAAAAAAAGTAAAAATATGTCTCTCAATATTGATGAAAAAAAAAAACCGCCTTCTTATTTTGGCGTGTAGAAATATAATGTAATTTATGCGTGCACCCCGAGGCTTTCTTATATGTTAACAAGTTTTTGAATGGATATTTCGATATTGATATTTTAAATAAAAAGCACTTGTTCTTTTTTATTTGGATGGAAACAAGATATTAACTAGGTGAATGTTCTCGATAAATGGAATTCTCGGCCCAAACCAATTCAAGAACGATAATTCTCTTGTTAATCAATAATGATGAATGATCCACTGATTTTCCAAATGAAAATGAAAAGAAGAAGGACTAAATGAAAGTAATAATCAATAGTAAGGAATACTATTTTGAAAATAGAATAAAAATTTTTTTTTGAGTAAATGAAAAATTATAAAAATAAAAAAAATTAATTAATATACAAAAACTTTTTTTTTTTCTTATTTTTTTTCCTCTTTCTTTTTTTTTATTTTTTTTTTTAAAAATTTTTTTTTTTTTTTTTTTTTATTTTTTTCTTATTATAATAATAATAACAATTTATTTTGCCTAATAAACCTCGTTTTTTTTTTGTTGTTGTGAAACTAAAGAAAAAAGAATTCAAGGAGAAAATGGGGGTGGGGTTTCAGAGCAAAAGTGCACGAAAGTTTCTTTTTTTTCTTGTTTTCTACTATAGTACATCACAATTGGCCTTGAAAACCACAAGGAAATTTTCCGGGCATATGGGGTGTGCAGATATTAGAGGCACTACAAGTCTAATTATTTTAGCGCAATAGTCATCTGACACTTTTTTTTTTTTTTTTTTCAGTAATAAATTATATATTTTATATATTGCAAAAAAAAATAAATGCTGGTTTAGTATGTTCACTAAAAATGCCGTCTTTGATTAAAGAAATTAAAAAATAAAGGGAAAGAAATCAAAAGAGAATGACTATAGTTTAGAACAAAATTAGAATAAAGGCACATGTGTAAGTTGACTATCCTTATTAACTTAATAAAAAAAAATTTAATAGTTCACTCTTCTATTCGGGATAATAACAAAAAAGGACCCGGTTCTCTCAAGGTTAAGCAGTTGATTCATACAGTTTTGTACTTCTTGAGGCATTATTTTGTCAATTGAAAAAACTCAATTTTTTTATGCATGCAATACAAACAAGCTTGTTCACTGGTGGTCTCCTCCCTTGTTTTTTTAAAAAAAAAAAAAAAAAAAGAAACTATAGTTGTAATTATAATGTTGTAACCATTCCTCCCGGCCTATATTCGAGAAATAATAATAATAATAATAATAATAATAATAATAATAATAATAATAATAATAATAATAATAATAATAATAATAA
>JASTUB010000441.1:0-14034 GCA_031124825.1 Saccharomycopsis vini
TTTCAAATTTAACGAATTTATATATGAAAGTTCATGAAAACTTGAGAATAAAGAGCTGTGAAAAAAAAAAAAAAAAATAAGTGACGTGTCGTGTAGAGAAGAGAGAGAGTGATATTAGTTAGTTTCAAAATGGAAGTAGAATAAAAAGGTAAATAGAAAAAGAAAATGGGAGATTTTTTTGTAAAAAAGCATTGAGGAAAAAAAGAAAGTGAATGAAGTTTGAGGAATATTATTTGGCACTGTTAACAATTGATAATAAATTGAAAAGATCGAAAACAAGTTTAGAATGAGAGATTTAGTATGAAAAATATATAAAAAACTGAGATTGAATTTTGATGAATGAATAACTTATAGTAAGCACGCTAAAAAAGAAGAATGATTTTAGGGAAGTAAAATAATATAGATATCGCTATATCTATTTGTTGAGAAAATTGAAATAACGGAATATGAGAAGGAATACTACGTAAGAAATATTGGAAGATATAAAAAAATCGAAAAATGTTGACAGAAAAAAGAGATAAATGTGAAACGAAAAAGTGAAATGGAATACAGTTTTTAGAAATAATTGGTAGCAAAACATATTGAGTGGAATGAAATAGTAATTAGTAGAATGTGAATTGTAGCACTATAATGTGAAAAAACATAGATGGAAAATATAACAAAAAGATATAATAATAGAAAAAAAAACTAAATATAGTGAAATGAAGAAGAGAAATGAGATTGAAATTTAAATATATGTATAAAGATAAAAAATGTAGAAAAAATGACAGATGGTGAGTGACATAATGATGAGGAGATAAAACAGTGAAGCATGATAGTTTTGAGTATATATTAAGAGGTGAGCTGATAAAAAAGAGAAAATGAATATATATTAACAATAAGGACAAGAATATTTATAGATATTGAAAAAATAAAAGATAGTAGATTGAGTGTGGGGTAACATTGAAATTATTGAAGAGAAAAATTTAATGTAAAAAGAGATATTGAATATAAGATAGAAGATGCAATTTGATATTTTTTTACTATTAGATGAATGAAGAGAATGAAGAGGTTGAATTGATTGAATGGTGAGTGTTTATTCGGTGCTAAATTGAAGTATTACAAATGAAGAATACATGGAATATGAAACATAGTAAGATAAAAAGATAAAGATGGTTAATAATGGAAAGATGTTAAGAGGATAATGAGTGGTACATTTGATTAAAATTGGAAAATAAAATTTGGTTTGTATGGTAATAACTAGTAATAAATAATAATTGAAATAAATTTAGAAAAGATGATTGATACAAATTGTGTAAAAAGTGATATAGGGGGACGGAACGAAAGGATGAGTGTCAGTTGAATTGAAATGGGAAGGTACAACTTTAATGAAGAGAATTGTGAATAAATGGATTACAAAAATGTAATAAAATGAAAGAAATGAACCGAGAATGTAGTAAGCAAAGTTAAAGTGATAGAAAGAAAATAGTGTAAAAAATTGAAAAAATAAAAGATTTTTTGAATGAAGGATGAGAATGAAAAAAAGAACAGAAATGATAAAAATATGGGAGAGAGATATTGTGTACTGAGTTGCATAAGTAAAAATCAAAAGGGGAAAGAATAAAAAATAAGCTGAATTATGGCAAAAGGGAAGAGCAATAATAGTATGAAAGTTGAAAATAAATGTATTATTTAGATATGAAAGATATTGGAAAATTGGTGAAAAAGAGAGAAAGTGTATTGAAAAAATAGGACTGAATATGGAAGCAAAGTAAATGAGTTGAAATTGATTGAAAGATAGAAGTAAAAAAAAGATATAAGATATCAAAATTGTGAAATTGAGGAAAAAAATATAAAGTTGAAAAGTATAGCGTGATAGATTGTATTAAAATTGACTGTAAAAGAAAAAGTATAATAAAAGTGAATATATTGAAAATGGGGAAAAAATAGTAAGAAGGTAGTATAAATAGTGAGTAAAGGAATTGAAATGATAGGGAGAAAAAATATGAATACGAAGGTGAAAGAATGAAAGTGAAGATAGTAAAGGAGAAGAAGTACAGGAAAAATAGATAAAGCAAGTATAAAGTGAAACTTTAGTGTGTAATATATATATATATATGAAGTAAGTATAGAAAATGAAAAAATAAGATGGAAAAGAAAAAAAATATTTTAATATATTGGAAAGTGGAATTAAAGAGAGAACTATAAGTAGTGAGTTGAGAGTGAAATATAAAAAAGTATGAGTAATAGAGGTTAAATAGGGAAAAAGAAGAAAATAATAATAAAAAAAAGAATGTAAATAGAATAATAGAGCCGAGAAGAGAAAAATTGGATAAATAGGATAAAAAAAGAAATATTGAAAAAATTCAGATATAATGAAAATGTAAATAAGAAAAAGAAAGGGATATCATAAAAATATGAAGAAATATATATATTAGTGTATAATGAATTGAATAAGCAGTAATTAAGTGGGGAGAGTTAAAATTGAAAAAGATAATATAAAAAAAGATGAAAGGAAAAGAAAGGAGATGTAGTGAAGAAGGATGAAAAAGAATGGGATGAAGTGTGTATTTATAAAAAATTTTGGAAAAAAAAAATGTAAATAGAATGTGGAATAAAGTAAGGGTGAAAAATATTGGAAAATTGATGAAAGAAGAAAAAGCGAGTTGAAAAAAAATGAAATGGTAATTGATAAAAGCTGTAGAAAGATAAGTAAGTAAATTGTAAAGAAGGAATAATAAAAAGTGATAATAATAGAAATTGAAGAGAAAATATTTAAGGTATTGAAATATGGAAAAGGAATGGAGGAAAGGTTGATTGAGTTGAATTAAATAAGAAGAAAAGAATGAAAGATAATGGTAATTTTGAAAGAAGGTAAATTGGTGAGATATATGAAATGAAGTGAAAATAAAAAGGATTGAAAAAAAAAGGAATATAAACAGGGTATAAAAAAGTTGAAATAATAAATATAATGGATGAAAAATAAGAATGAAGAATATTGGAATTATTGTTAAAAGAGAAAAAAAGAAGGTAAATTGAAAGATAAATTGGAATGAGGAGGTATAGTATGAGAAAAATGTGAGTTAGTAAGTAAGTGAAAGTAAAACATGAGAATATATGTAAAGGTAAATGTGAAAAAAAGGATAAGAAGTGAAAGAAGAGAATGAAAAAGATTAAATATAATGTAGAAATGAAGAAGAGAGGTGAAAGTAAAGTTGAAAGGAGAAGTATATGTATGAAAAGGATAGGAAAAAAAAAAATAGAAAAAGAGAGTGTGGTATCAGAATGAACGAAGAAGTAGAGAGTGGAAAGAATTGATATAAAAAAAATAATGAATATGAAGATTAAAGAGTGAGAGTAAATATAATGTGAGGAGTAGAAGTGAAAGAGGAAAAAGATAATGAAAGAGAGTGAAGATCTATGAATATGTATAGTATAAAGAAAAAATAAGTATAAAAAATGAAGGAATAAGAAAAATGATAAGGGGGAGAATTGAAGATGGATGTGTTGGATTGAGAGAAAAGTAAATAAAAATTAAAAAAAGTTGAAAAAAATTAAGAAAAAATGTGTGACAGTATTGAAAATTGAGATTAAAGGAAGAGGTAAAGATGAAGAAGAGAAAATTAGATAAAAAAGAAAGGGAGAAAAGGAAGAATTTGAAAAAAAAAATAAGTAAATGAAGGGGTGATGAAATAAGGAAAATGAGAGTGGGAGTTCAAAAAAAAAAGGAGGGTGAGGATTGAATAGAAGGAAAATATAAGAGATATTAAGCGAAGAATAAAAATAGAAAAGTTAAATATCAAAGTTTGATTGAAGAGGAGTTGAAAATGAATGAAGAGTATGTTGTGAATAAATGTAATGAAGAAAATAAAATTTGAGAAGATGAATAGTATTAGATGTAATGATAATAAAAAAAAAAAAAGATAGAATATGTAATAGAAGAAAGAATGAAGGATAATAATAATGCTGTAAGAAGGAATAATGGTAAGAGATATAAATGGTGAAAGTGAATATTAAAAGAATTGAAATTAAGAATGGAGATTTTTGTAATATTTGATAAAATAAAATGATTTGGATGAAGGGTGAAGAGTAATGGTTAGTTGTGTGTATATGGAGAATGATGGGAGAAAAGAAAAAATATAAGTAGTGAAAGAGAAATATAAGTAGTGAAAGAGAAATATAAGTAATAATTAAGCTGAGTATTTGGGAATTGAAGTATAAATGTGAAAGTTAATAGAAGGAAAAAGAAAATGAATGATAAATTGGAATGAAGAGGTATGGTAATTGATAGAAGGAAGAAAATTGATTGTGAGTATGTGGAAAAATAAAAATATGAGAAGGAAGGTAAAGTTAGAAGGTAGAAAAAAAAAAAAAAAAAAAAAAAGAAAGAATAGATAGATAGTGTTTAAAGTAGCTGGAATAATTAGAAGGGGATGAAAAAATATGATAATAGAAAAAATGATAAGGTAGATAATAAAAAGTAAATGAGATGAAATGAGAAAAGGAAAAGATTGAATGTAAAAGAAAAATATGAGTATAAAAAGAGTATATAGTGTATATGAGTGAAGGAGGGAAAGAAGAAAAAAAGATTAAATAGTATATAAAATAATGAGAAGAAATGAAAAATATAGATGGAAATAAAAGTATAAGTATGAAAATAAAAGAAAGAAAGTAGAGATATGATATGGGTTGGGTGTAGTAAAGTGGAAAAAAGGGTAATAGAAGATAAATGAGGTTGAGATTGAAGAAAAAGTAAATATAAAAGATAATGTGAGTGAATATGAATTTGAAGAATATATGAAAGGTGAGTAAATAATATGGAAGAGGGTTTTTTGGAAGAGATAAAGTAGTGAAAAAAGAAAAGAGAAATTAGATAATAAAAAAAGGAGTAATTTTGGGATAGAATAGAGAGAGAAGTGGGAAGAAAGAAGGTGAGTATGATGAATGAAAAATGGATAGAAAAAAAATAAAGAAAAGTGGAATGAAAAGAGTTAATAATTGAGAGGATTGAAAGTAATTGAATTTTGAGAAATGAATAAGATAAGAAGGATGATAATATTTGGAGAGAAAAAGAGGTAAAAAGTTGAAATTAAATGAAAGGTAGAAGTAGAGAGAAGATATAAGATTATAAAATATTGAAATTGAGGAAAAAATATTAAGGTGAAAAGAAAAGTAGAAAATTTTATTAAAATTGAATTGATAAAGAAAATGAAATAGTGATAATAAAAAGGTATTAAATTGAAATTGAGGAAAAAAATAGTAAGAAGGTGGAATAAATAGTAAGTAAAGGAGTTGAAGTGATAGAGGGAAAAAGTATGAATATGAATATAAATAGAATGTGTAGAAAGGTAAGTAAGTAAATTTTAAAGAAAAAATAATAAAAAAACGTAATAAAATTAAATATAAAGGAATTATTGAAGTTATTTGAATATTGAAAAGGAAAAAAGTGAAAGGTGAAAAGAAAGAAAATTTTGATTAAAATTAAGTGTGAAGTAAATATGAGAGGGTATATAAAGAGTTATGAGTTGAGATTGATGGGAGAAGTATAGATATGAAAAAAAAGTAAATAAAAAGGAATAGTGTGGTATTAGAATGAGTGAAGAAATTGAGAATGTGAAGGATAGTGAAGGATAAGAAGATAAAATGGGAGAAGAAATAATGTGGAAAGTAATATTAAAAATTAATTTATAGGTGTTATGGAGAAAATGAAAAAAGAATGAGAGTGGAGATTGAAAGGAGGGAATAAAGAGTGGGAAATAAAAGATGAATTGAATTGGAAAAATTAATGATAATAATAATAGTATAAGAGAAGAAAAGAAAATAAAAAATATGAAAAAAAAAGTAGTGAATTTTTAGAGAGAAAAAAAAAAGAATGTAATTGAATTAAATTATGAGAAGAAATGAAATAATATAGATTAAAAAAAGTATAAGAGTGAAAATAAAAAAAAGAAAGTAGAGATGTGTGGTAAAAAAGAAAAGAGAGTAGGTGTATAATAAAAATATAAAAGAAAGATATAAATTGTAATGGTAGAGTTAAAAGGAGAAGTTGTAGTTGGGAAGAAAAAGAGAGAGAAATAGATTGGAAGTGTAATATGTGAAAGGATAGGATAAAAAGTGAATAATGTTTGATTTGAAGAATGAATGATAGAAGATGAAAGAAGTTGAGATTGTAGAAGAGAAAGATGGGAAAATTGATGAAAGAAAAATTAGAAGTGAATATAAAAGATATAATATGAAATATATAATAAATGAATATGAGTAAAAAATGGTTGAAAAAAGGAAAATAAGAAAGAAGTATGATAGAAAAAATGAAGTAATGAAGAAAAGAAAAGGGAAATTTGTGAATAAAAAAGAAAAAAAATGGGAAAAATGATGAGTAAAATAGGTTGAAATTGGAAATAAAAAAGAATGAGAGATGATGGAAAAAAAATGATGAAGTGGGGGAAAATGGAATGAAAAGATATAGTGTTTAGGAGAAGTGGGGAAATTGGAAGTAAATGAATTGTATAGTATGAATAAGAAAAGAAAGAAAGATAATATGTAGATAAAAAAAGGAAGTAATGGTTAGTGAAATGAGATTGAAAAAATGAGTAGATAGGTGGGAGAATAGTGAAGTAAGGAGGAATAAATTGATAATGTAATAAGTGAAAAAAATGGATAGGGAAAGTATAGAAGGTAGAATAAGATAAAGAATAAAAAAAGATATAATGGGAAATAAAAGAGAATTGGTAAAATTGATGAGTTGGAAAAAAAGTTAGTATGAATGAAAATGAAAAAAAAAAATAGAAAAGAGATGAATTGAATTGAAAAAATTGATAAAAGAAGATTTAGAAGTGAATAGAAAAGACAGAAAATAGAAAAATAAAATGTAATATAAAATAAATAAATAAGGGTGTGAGAATAGTAGTAATGTGAATGAAGAGAAAAAAGGGTTTTGTGAGTTGAGTTGGAAGTTGAATAATGAGTAATGAGTGGTTGAAAAAGAAAGTAAGTATGATAGAAGAGATGAAGTGATGAAAAAAAAGAAAATGAAGAGAGAAAAATGTTAAATAAAAGAGTTAGAAGAGGAAAGAAAAATGAATTGTTGAAAATATATAGTAAGAGTGAAAGATGAATAGATGAACATATGGGTAAAAAAAAAAAAAAAAAGGAATGAAAAGATATAGTGTTTGGGAGTAGAGAGAAAAAGAAAAAGATAAGAAGTAAGAAATATAGTGAAAATAGTGAAGATATAATAAAAAATTGGAAGAGGTAGTGGAGTGGGTAAATGAGGAATAGAAAAAGTAAAAAATGAGAATAATTGTTTGTATAATATGTGAATGAGGTAGAATATAAATGGGAAATAAGAAAAAATAAAAAGAAAAAAAGAGAAATAAGAGAGGAAGAAGAATAGAAAAAATGGGTGGAGAGGAGGAATAGAAAAGAAAAAGAAGAATAGAATAGAGGTAGAAAAGAATAGAGAATAAATAAAAAATAAGATAAAAAGTGGATTTGAGAAAATAGGGAAAAAGAGAATAGAAAATGAAAAAGATGAAATGAAAAGTGGTATTTGGTGGTATAATATATATATATATATAAAGAAAAAAAAAAAAGAAGAATAAGAAGAAGGAAGGTTGGGAGAATAAAAAAAATAGTAGGTAGGTTGGAAAGAAAGGATAAGGGAAAAGTGGGTAGGGTTGGAGAAAGAAAAGGGGGGAAAAAAGTGAGTAAAAGAGAAATAGAAGTAAAAATATAAAAATAAAAGCCACGAAACGATAGATAAACGGCTAAACTTACATTTGGCTTATTCAGAAATTTCATATCTTGTTTTTTCAAGGAGTTGATGTGCACTACATTTGGTTGGTCCGAGCCTGAAAAACACATGCTAAAGTCGCAGTTTTTTAACATTTCGAAAAACAAAATTTTGGTGCGATTACATTTGGTTGGACCAAAGGACGACAGGATGGAAATCTTAAAACTTCTCGGTAAATATGATACTAACCCTAAAATAGTTCAACAGCTTAATTAATCAATTTAGGAAGTAAATTAACTTTATTATTTTATCAATCAGAATTTTTGTTGAGAGAAACTATACCTATTATTCTTTGATCTATATATATAAAATATAATAATACCAACGCAAATGACAACGTATATATATATATATATATATATATTAGCACATATATACATAAAACTTATTTTCAAAAAAATCAGCATTTTGACAATCTTATTCAAGGATATTTAGTCCAAGTGAAAATGGATTCGTTTGGATTAACGTATTCCCTATGGTTATTTTCGAAAAAAGCCAAACCTT
Source organism: Saccharomycopsis vini (assembly GCA_031124825.1). Taxonomy (NCBI): domain Eukaryota; kingdom Fungi; phylum Ascomycota; class Saccharomycetes; order Ascoideales; family Saccharomycopsidaceae; genus Saccharomycopsis; species Saccharomycopsis vini. The sequence goes on from JASTUB010000441.1 coordinate 8,276, forward strand.
TACCTTCACCAGCAGCACTTAAAACTTGTAAATATTTCATAAAAGCACCCATTGAAAATCCACCAGAGAGTTCTGCTTTAACTTGTTGAATCGCATCACTTAATGGAATGTTTGGTAATTTTTTGATTGGTCGAATTTGGGGATGAGTTTTTTCGTAATGTTCAATAATTTCCCTTTGACTAGTAATATCGGAATAAATATTAACATTATTTGGAATATCTTGATAATTTTCTTTAGAAATAAGAATTGCAATTACTTTAGCAATATCAGTTAACGAACTAGTTCCAAATTTTGTATTTTCATCTCCGATATAGGCCACTTGATTAGTTTCATCATCATATCCAGCACAACTAACAATTTCATATAAAAACAGACCAGGAACGAAGAATAATGAGGTACTAATATCAACAGTTTTAACGCCTGATTTTCTAACAGCTTGGCTATGTTTATCTTTATAATCAAGAACTCCAGCAACAACTTTTTCCCCTTCTTCAATCAAAGTACCAAATTGAGATGGGATATATAATTTAGGTTGAGCAATTTTCAATGCATCAGCAATAGTGCCCAAAAACATTGGAGTACCAACCAAGTTAATTACAACATCAACTCCTTTAAAGGCTTGTGCATATTTTTCAGCATCCAATTCTTTGACTTCAACATATTCGACTGATTCATCATTGTTTTTTTTTGATGTATCCCTGGTTATAACTTTAATTGGAAGAGAAAAGTTGGATTTAAATTGAGGAGATGTTAATTGTGTGAGAACTGGAGTACCAAGGTTGCCGTTGATACCAACAATTGCAATAACTGGTTTGGACATTTTGATTTATTTATTATTAGATTTTGTTAAGTTATATTATTTTTAATTGATAAATATAAATAACTGATAGTAAGTCTATTCAGAAACAACTATGTTATATATATATATATAGGTTTTTGCCCATATATGGTTATTGATGATTATTAATTTTTGGTAGTATTATATAATATAACATATAATATAGATGATTACAAATTCACACAAAATAGCAAACATAAATCAAGTGTGTGTGTCAGTACCGTATCTCCGAAGAAAACAACCAAAAAAGGTGGTTTTCTCCGAATTACAAATGAGTTTAAAGAAACGAGGAAAAACATTAATTAATAATTACGGGGGCGGGAGTTCATAGAGTACAGTGTTTTTATTTTTATTTCATACCAAATGATCGGTAATTTTCATACTAAAAAAAATAAAATTTCGTACCACTACACGTGATATTTTGTATGGGAAAATCACCGAAAATTAGTACGAAATAAAATTTCCGACTAGTATGGAAAATAAAAAAAGATTAGTATGAAAAAAAATGAAAAGACTGTACAGTGCTTTTATTTTTTTTTCATACCAACGCTCGTAAACTTTCATACTAATGAATTTACAACAGGTCTGTAAAGTAAGTAAAGAAATATAAGGATTATAAAGATATATAAAGCACTAAAGTCTTAAGGACTGAAACGAAAAAGAAAAGATGGAAGAAAAAATATTTTCAAGAAAAAATATTTTTAACGATCGCGAGAGCCAACAAGCGTGAGGGTAACGATACGTTTGGGCTGCACAACCTCAGGAAAAACACAAAATAGAAAATAGAGAAACAGTAAAGGATAATAGAGATAAAGAGAATAGAATAAATGATAAAGATAAAATTAAAAAATAAAATAAATAAAGATTGTAACAATTGTAGAATTATAAATTCAACAGACTTCTCCTCAAAAAATTGGTGATTCTACTTATTCATTTTTCAATGTCATGGACCCAGATGCTAAAGTTCCATGGATTGACATTGTTGAAGATGCTGGTAAATACATCGGTGAAATTATTTCTAGTCAAGATAAATGGGCTAGCAAAACAATTTATGGATCTCAAAATCTTTATAGCTGGGCTCAATTGGCAGAAATTGTTAGTAAACTTTCTGGTAAAAATGTGATTTACACTCAATTACCAAGAGAAAAATTCATGAGTTTCTTTCCACCACAATTAGCAAGCGATATTACTGAAATGTTCGAGTTTTATAAAGAATTTAATTTGTGGGGTCCAAAGACTGAGAGCATTTTGAAAAAACAAACACAATCTTTGAGTTTTAAGGCAATTTCAGCTGAAGACTATTTGAAATCTCATCCTATTAATTTCAATTAATGTTTCTGCTTTCAACTTATCAAAATAAATTTTTTTATGATGACTATTCTTACAAACAAACTAATTTTCATTGACTTTATAGATTCTGAAAGTAGAAACGAACTTAATAATTCTTTCTACTTTGCCTTGTTTTTTTTTTTTTTTTGTTTGAAAATCAAGAAAAGATATAGCGCTTAAAGATGTAGCACTTGAAGACTAAGCACCTGAAGATGTAGCCCCGGAAGATAAAGCGCTCGAAGACGAAGCACCTGAAGATATATCGCTTGAAGGTGTAGCAATTGAAAATGAAGCGCTTGAAGATGAGCTTCCAACCTCGTAGTAAATATTTTCATTATTGGCTATTAAGAATTACCATTAGAATCTAATACATTGAAGCAAAGAGTTGAATATAATACCAGATTGAAAGTCTCTTGCTGAATAAGAAAAGGATAATAACCTGGTTCCAAGAAAAAGTTATTGGCATCATTCATTGGTGAAGACGTAGAAAAAATAGCCTGTCCAATTCCCTTTGGTGATTCTGAATTCGTGATTGTTTGACTTAATAATCCTTTACAAGGAAAAGCATTTTCAGCACCCAAAAATATTTTGACAGAAACCAGATCTGTAGCAGTAGGAGATGTTGTTATATTAGTTTGTAAAGTGTAAGTATCGGCAGTTTCAATACGAAGGTAACATCTGTAAACATCTAGCCATCCAGGAGATTGAGTGATATAAAGCCTGTTATTTTGAGAAGCCAGAGATGTCACAAATTTAAATGCTTTTGTTATTTATGGGGCGGTGAAGCTTCCGCCATACTCAACAAGATAAGAATAAGTCAGAAGAAAAGTTGTATCATAAAAATAACACGCAGTTGAAGCAGATGCCGCTGAAAAATATAACAGAAGCACTAGAATGAGGTTAAAAAGCATTGGGAATGGTTCAGGAAACAAACAACTCTTCAATAATTTTTATGAGCAACTCAACTTTCAAAAGCTTGATGAAAACAGTAAGTACAAACAGAACATTCTTCAGTATTTGCAACAATAGAAATATCTCAGTTTGAGCAACTTTGAGCTGGATATAAAAGAATATGATAAACAAAAAAAATTGAAATGAAAGGAACACAGATAATGTTGTAATTTCATATTATTGTACAAATCAATGATTCAACTAAGTACAAATTCGTGCACAAAAAAATAAAAACAGTACAGTCAGTAATCAGCATAATTATTTCATATTGAGGGTGTCACCAAAAAATTACAAAAAATTTCCAACTGAGCTTTTATATAAAGCTGAATTACTATCCGTAATATAAAGATTACCACTCCAATACAATATATCACCATTAATTTGATTATTAGCATCTACTAAATCTTCAATATAAGTACCATCACTAACTGGCAACACGTCTCCTACTTCCTGTGCATCAACGCAATCTAACCACAATTCTTCATCAAAATTCGTACCATTAACTGGTGTAATGACAAAATCACCATTTTCTGCTTCCCATAAGTTGATATAAGTTTGGTCTATGCCCACGCACTCACTGAATTGTGTCAAGTTAAAAGTAAAATTTGATGGTATTGCTACAATACCATTTCCGTTGATACTTCCATTTTGATTGACTGACACACTAGTGACTATAGCAAAAACTGAAGCCATAGTTAATAAAGCATTTACTAACATTGTAAAATGTTCAATTAATCTAATAATTTTTTCTTTTACATCTAGCTACTAATAGTATTGCTAAGAGAGATGTGTCAGTATTTTTTTTTCTAACCCTTTAAATATTACGTAATTTTATATGCGCAGTTGTCGAAATGTCGTGTTACGATCAATACATATTTACCATCATATGTGCATAAGGATGCATGATACTATAAACTCGACATGCAAAAGATAAAGATAAGTCACAAGAAAATAAATCAACAAAGGATTCACAACCAAATGAATCTCAAAACCAAAACATTAATAATAATTATTAATTTGATTAACACAAATATAATAAAAATCGTATCACTATATAACCAAAATAAACAAACTTACACATTTTAAAAAATTAATCAAAATTTGGACAAATTCCTCAAAGTGATTCAGAGGATGATCATATCTCCTTCCTCACCCATCACCTCCATCCCTTCCATCAATCTTTTCCATCTCCAATTCTATTTGTCACAGTGATTTTGTCTACATAACTTAAATTAAAATTCAATAATCGCCTAAATTCAGGGTTTTTTTTAGTGAGTATAAATCTCACTCTGTTCTACTAATCTCCTTTTTTTCACCCTACTAATTAAGTTTTTTGTTTTTGATTTTTAATTTTACCTTCTTCTTCAAATCTGTTTTAATTTTCCACACACAGATTTTTTCATTTACTTTTATCCTTTTTCGTTATTATTTTCTTGGTTGAGTTATTCAATCAATAATATTGTGAGTTTGAAGAGAATGAATTGTTACGAAATATGTTATCTGTGTATCTATGAAGCAGATGAGCAGCTTTTGATTTTTAAGAAAGTTTTTATTGAACATTGAAAATAGGTATCAGGTTACAGTGGTATTTGACAAAATATGTCGCTTTTATTTGAGAAGATTGTAATATCAACAACTTCTATAAAATATCAGTTAATCAAAATTTGTGTAACTATTTTTATTATTATGAATTTTTTTTTTTTTTGTTTTTTTTTCATATTTGCTCTCTTAATTTGATTTCTTTTATTTGGTTCGTTTTCTCAGTACGTTTCCCTGATAGCTTTCTTTAATTTTTTTTTTTTTTTTTTGATCTATGATAAAATAAATTTTGTGTTATCACTAAAAAGAAATAATTTTCAATATTTTTGTGGTAATGACGCTTAATACAAGAAGTTTCCTAATGTAATGATATCCCACGCTGGCAAGCCAGTTTTCTTATGAATTGCATTTTTATATGGTGGCATATTGGTGAATTCTAAAATAATTCCTCCAATATTTTCATTTTCAGTGATCAATCTATCTACTGCTTCGATGATTTCTGATTTAATAGCAAAATAATCAAAAATTTCTCCATCTCTTATGATTTTTTGAAATATTCCGCCAGATTTAACTCCTTCTTCAACTAATTCTAATGCAGCTTGACACCAGCTATCAATGAATGAGTCTGAATAGTTTTTAGAAGAATTGACTACTTTAACAGGAGAAGTATTTGTAACAACTTTTATACGAACAGGAATTTTCCAAGTAACTAGATTACCTACATCTCCTTTAGTACGATGGAATGTAGTATTTACTTGAAGGATTTCAAGAAATGGCTCTTTTTTGTTTGAAATGGAAGGTGACATTTGATATGATTGGCAAATCTTTACATGATTTCTTTAAAGAGTTACTGTATCTGCTCGAAGGAGCAGCATTAGCTTCTAAAGTTTCGATTCTGGAAACCAAACCTTTGTCAATTTCCTTAATTTCTTCAAGTAGTTTACAAACAGCTTCTAATGTAATTTCAGACATTTAAATACAACTGGTAACTTTGTTATAGTTTTCAATAAAAATAAACAAAGAATTACAAATTATAACTTTAAATGTGGTAAATAATAACATGAAAATAATATAAAAATAACTAGATCAATAAATACACATA
>JASTUB010000442.1:0-13989 GCA_031124825.1 Saccharomycopsis vini
ATTTTATTTTATTTTATTTTATTTTATTTTATTTTATTTTATTTTATTTTATTTTATTTTATTTTATTTTATTTTTTATTATTTTATTTTACTAGTTTTGTTTCTGCTTAATTGTTAATTTTTCTTTCTTTCTTTGTCTATCATCACTATTTAGAATTTATGATATATGTTATATGGGGTTTTCATCTAATTGATTTTTGTAAAAAACATTACTCGATGGTACATCTTCGAGGACGACCTTTTACTAATCGGTTACGTCATGGGATGGGATCGGGGATCCACCTTCAATTTTTTGACACATACACACAATCAACCAAATTTAACTTTAAAACAAGAAACAAAATAAATTGAAAATAACATACGTTTTGACCACGATTTTTTAATTATATTTCAGTTGAAAAAATCCGTAAGTGAATGACCTTTTTTCTTTCTTTTTATTATTATTATTATTATTATTATTATTACATTTACTTAAATGCTTTTATTTTATTTTGAAACAAGTAAATTGTATCTATTTTTTTTTTTTTTTTTTTTTTTTCTATTGTTAAGTATTTGAGATTTCTACTAGAATTGTCCATGTCAATCTGAGACAAATCTTGTTTTTTTTTTTATTTATTTATTTCTTTCTTTCTTTCTATGTTTACCCACCAAAAGTTATTCAATTTATTCATCAATTTGAAAAAATAAAACAAATCTGCCAGATTGTTGAGGGGGATGCGGAAAACTTCATTATTTTTAATTTTTTACTTACCAACCAACAGTCATTTAAATGAATAATTAAAATTGACATGTAATCACTTTTGTTATTATTATTACTATAATTATATTCAATATCAATTCAATAGATTTTGAACCTTATTTTTATTATTATTATTCAATGACTTTTGAACCTTATTTTTTTTTTTTTATTTTTTTTTTCCTATTTTTTAATATTAATCATTGAACGCCTGATTTTTCGAAAACGACTGTAACAAAAAAGTCGATATTATAATTTTTTGGGTTGTAGTAGTTACAGATGCGAAAACAAAAAAAAATAAAAAAATAAAAATAAAAATAATAAAAAAAAAAAAGGTTTAATTTAAACCAGATGTATAATTAGCCAAAAAAATGCATTGAAATACATGATCAAGCATTATATCTGATTATGATGATAGTAAGATAATATTATATCAAATAATTATATTAATTTTGGTTTGGGATGATTGTTCCCCGCCAAACTCATTAAAGGAAAAAAAGAAAAAAAAAAAAATTTTTTTTCTTAGCAATAAGTAAAACTTCCTTCATTTGATTATGTTCTTTTTTAAAGTCTTCCAGTCGTTTCTATGGCGTGTTAATTTGTCTTGTATTTTGTCTTAATCGACTTGACAACGTCATTGGCGACAATCTAAAAAGTCAGATTTGATAAAACATACATGAGATGCCTCATCACTTCTATTCTCCGTACTTGCAAGCAAATACCATGGTTGATTCAAAGAGAGGTAGACTAAAAAAAAAAAAAAAAATTATGCGGATCAAAGTTTAATCATCGATGAGAATAATAACAAAATATGATGAATAAAATTAAATATTGACAATAATAATTATCATTATTAATATAGTAGTAATATCAGTGGTAATATCAGTGGTGGCAATAGTGGCAAAAATAACACCAATAATTGGGACGGATTATTATGCAAAATAATTTGAGTTATTTACGAGCAAGTAATTAATTCAAAAAAATAACAATTGAAAAAAAAAAAAAAAAAATATCAATAACAACGGCAATGATAATAGTCCCCCGTTATATTAATAATAGGTTGTATCAAATATATTTACGACTTTCTTGAACCAATTGTAAATTCGTCTCATTCGTTGTTAATCTTTTTTTCTTTTTTTTTTTTCTTGTTGTTGTTCTGTTTCATGTTTTTTGAAGCACATGATAATAAACGTCAAATTTACAATAAGGACACTTCAACCTTGATTCGACAAAACCATCTGAGAAAAACCACTTGTTGATACATTTCTCATGAAACGTATGATTACAAGGTAATGTCTTTATTTTGCATTTATTGTCAAGATAATTCTCAAGACAAATTGCACAATATGGGAATTCATAAAGAATAGCATCATGATCATCTATTTTTGAGACTTTTGATTCTTTAGCTTTCTTTCGATTCTTCTTGCCTACCAATTTAAAATTATGATCTATATTAAACCGCTTGTTCAAAGATACCAAATTTTTTATATTTTTCCATGCAACTGATTTTGATGAGGATGATGAAGAGTTTGAGGGCGATCGAGAATGTGAATTTTCATTTATTGTTACTTCAGTTTTGGTCTCAAAATGATCAGCGGTACCATCTTTATTGATTTCTTCATCACCTTCAGATTTTGCTTCTTTAAAAATTTGGGTGGGTATTGTTTTATTGAACCATTTTTTGAATAAATCAAATGTGAAATTATTAAAGTCGTCATCATAGCCATTTAATACAAATCGGGTCGACATTGTATTCAACAAATTAATATTGAAATCCATATTATTATTGTTATGATTATTAGTGTTATTAATATTATGGTTAAGAATGGAAAAATTGGAGATATTATAGTTTGGATAGTGCAACTGTTGATGATTGCGGGTAAAATTGTGGATTTCTTCCATAGTTTCATTTGCTTGCTTTGTCATTGGGGTCATTTCATACATGAAAATATAAATGAGAAAAACAATAATTCCAATGGCAAGAATATCAATTAAAGTACTTTCTTTTATTGGCGGTTTGAAATTTATTGTTATCATACTGTCATCTATTTATTTTTTTTTTTTGTTTTTTTTATCAATTTTTTTTCTAATTTCTTATAAATTTTTTAGTATTTCTTTTGACACATTTGCTTAATATCGAAAAGATGATCTTTTTCCTTTTCTTTTTTTTTTTGTTTTTTTTTTGTTTTTTTTTTTTTAATTTTTTTGACACAAAAAACCTTATTTTTTTTCCCCACCAAAAAAACAAAAACAAAAAACTAAAAATTAAAAAAACAATAAAAGAAACTGCAAAATTAGTTTCAAGTAATTAGACTTTTCCTATAACTTAAATAAAAGAAGTATGGCAAAGCCTTTTCTTTTTTTTTTTTTTTTTTTTTTTTTCTTTTCTCTCCTAGCTTGCTTACTACTATTATCATTAGATGATATCACAGAGAAAGAATATTTATTCAATATTTATAAGGAATGTGATTCAATTAGTTTCCTAATTCAACTATTTAGTTCTTCAAAAATCATGAAAACTATTTTGTCTGACTTTAAAAAAAAAAAAAAAATTAAAATAATAAAATGAAGCTAAAACAAATAAATAAATAAACGAGTACCTTTGCAAATTAATCGAACAAATACATATGATAGAAATCAGAAAAATATAATAGAAACATGAAATGAAAAAGAAAAATTGAAATGAAAAAAAAAAAAAAAAAAAAAAAAGAAACAAAAATTTTGAACATCATTTCTCATTAACTCGAATTTTATTATTATCTCTTGCTATCATCATTTTGAATTTTTGTTATATTTAGTTTTACCAATATCCAATGGAACATAACGATATTTGATCATATGTTGGATTTGTTTTTTCATACTGAAACTGAACAACATGATAAAATACACCACTAAGATTGGCCAAAACACTGGTAAATTGAAAATTTCAAAAAAACTAACAAATAAAGAAATCACAGTAGCAACGGTTGCATTATGCCAAAATTTGAATTCTGGTAATCTTCGAATAAATGGTCTAAATTCATCATCCATTCCCCCACTTGAATTACCTGCTCTTTCTGCTTCTGTTAATCCTTCTTCAATTGATTCATTGGTTTGTTCTTGTTGTAAAGTCACATCAAATTTTGGCTGTAAAAATTGAATGAAAAGTGATAATAAATAAATAAATAATGTATAACACACAATATACCACCCTTGAGCTAATAAAATTCTAACTACAAATAAAAATAGCGCCACTCCAAATGCAATCCATCTTTGTTTAACAAACGGGGTCACTTTATCTAATCTAACTTGATAGAGTTTCTTAACTTTGTCAAAATGACCAGAGGCATTTTCTCTGTATTCATCAAATGATTCTGACATTTTCTTATTTTTTATCTAACTATTAATGTCGAGCAAAATCAATTCTTGTTAATAAACTAACCACGAAGGTAGGCTGGCTGTTCTATGCTTTTTTTTTTTGCTGTTATTTATTTTTTTTTTTTTTTTATGAAAGGAAAAAAAAAGTTGATCTATTTTTGTGTGATGTGGTGGGTAATTTTTTTTGTACTTTTTTTACCAGCCGATCAAAAGAAGCAGCACTTTCTATAAAAAAAAAAAAAAAAAAAAAAAGAAAAAAATATTAAAAAACAAAAAAAAAAAGTGCACGTGTACATTTCGCGACAGTAGCGTGAGTTTGCACGTGCGAAATACCGGTTCTCAACTCTGTTTTTTTCTTGTTGTTAGTTTTTTTTTTGAATACAAAAATTGAAGATTAGATATGAAGAGAGATGAGTATTGATTTATTTTTTTTTTTTTTGTTCTAATTATAATTTCATTAATAATAATATTACAATAAAGATGAGCGGGTATGTCAACTGATGATTTAGAGGTGATCCTACTACAATTAATATATCTAAATAATTACTAACATATTTTGACAGGTGGACAGTTATTTTCAATTTGGTAGTGGTTGTCATATTATCCGTTTGTGCTTGGTTTTTTGCCCCAAAGCAAGATAGAACGTAAGTTATAATTTTAATTCTCACTAAAAAACATTCCAGTCTCATTTTTTCCAAAACAAAAAAAAAATAAATGAGCATACCAATAACGTAAAAAAAAAAAAATCAATTGGTACAATCAAAGGTTATTAATCTCTCGAAATGCAGAAGGAACAAGAAAAAACTAGAATAATAAATCATTTCAATGAGATTACTAACACTCTTTTTATTTAGCGTTTGGAGAAGTAGTATAATATTATTCCTTGCAATGGCTTATTTGATGTGGGCCATTACATATTTATGTCAATTACATCCTTTAGTTCCTCCTCGTCGTTCAGATTTACGTCCAGAATATGCTGATTAAATCTTGCCCAATATCTATAACAAACATTTAGCTGAATGGAAAAGAAAACAAAATGTTATATCATCAAGTGCTAGCTTCTAAGAATAATCAGTTCCGTTAATATCAGACGAAGAAAAGAAAAGAAAATGAAAGAAAAATGAAGCCCAAACATGCGAACTTTTGTAACTAGTTCATTTAAAATCCTATACTCATTTCACAACGAGCAAGATTTCATCTTGTATGGAAACAAAAGATTGGAGTCTCTAATATATTTTAATATAATTATTAACTTATCTGACCTCCTATCTTTTTCAAATTATTTATTATTTTATTATTATTATTTTTTTTTTCTCCAAAATGTCTCCATCTTCTCTTAAATTTTTTCTTCTAAACATTTTACTTCCTTTCCCCATTTTTTTTTTTTTTTTTTTTTTTTTTTGTCTTCTGTTTGTTTTCTTTTTCAAGTTGTTTCCTCTTTTCGTAATTTTCCAATTATCATGTAATATTTATAAACTAATTTATGTTAAACTCTAATTCATGTTAACAAAAAGTAAAATAACGTAGCCTAGATACACTAAGTTGCCCCCTCAAAGTTTGTTAAAGATCTCTATATATTTATCATCGCATTTTTGGTTTTTGTAATAACCCGAAATTATACTCCTTCAATGTTGTCTTTTGGTAGAGGTTTTAATAGTATTGTTATAAATGTATTTCCCTCCAAACTAGGTTATCTCCTGATTGTGTCCGTGGGGTTGGTACATATCTAAGCATGTAGCCCCGTCTCGTAATCTAGAAGTAGAAAAGCGAGAAAGAAAAAAAATAATTTGATTGAATTGCCACTTTAACTAGCACCTTCAAAGATTAAGAATACTAGTCCAAAGAATAATTAAAAACAGAAAAAAAAATTTTTTTTCTTTTTAAAAAAACTAGAAATTATTGATTCATAAATATGAGTTGGTTTGGATCTAGTGCTATAAATATTGAAACTTTAATCAAGGAAACTTGTTCTGAAGCGATTCCTGATGGGGAAATCGACTTCAACAAAGGATTTGAAATTGTTGATTTACTTAAAACAAATAAAATTAAAACAAAAGATTTACTTAGAATTTGGGAAAATAGAATCTTTAATTATCGTAACCCAAACAGTCAAATTTCATTATTAAATATGATTGATTTATTGATTAAAAATGCCGGTATCAATTTTTCATTAGAATTGTTTGCAGGTGGCAACACAATTATCGCAAATAACAATATTAATAATAATATCAATAGCGGTGGGGCTGAAAATGGTTATGGGGGTCCTGTTAATAATCAATTTTTATCCAAATTATCCATCATTCTTCATAATTCCAACACAAATACTATTGTGAAAGATAAGATCTTAGAATTGGTGGAAACTTGGCGTATATTGTTTCAGCAAAATTCAAATTTGAATTATAGTATTAATTCAGTTTATAAGCAGTTGAAAGATGAAGGCTTTACTTTTCCTAAAATCGATAATAAGATAATTCTTAACGAAAAGTTTTTGGAAAGTAGAGTTCCTCCTCCTTGGGTTGATTCAGATGCTTGTATGATTGGGTTTGAGCCATTTTCAATGTTGAATAGAAAACATCATTGCAGAAATTGTGGTGGGGTATTTTGTCAATTACATTCTTCTCAAACTATGTCAATACCTATGATTGGATTAAATGAACCCGTTAGAGTGTGTGACTCTTGTTATCAACAATTATTGGCAAAAAAACAAAATGATAATCATGATAATGATTCTTCTCATCATCGTAGCCATCGTCATGGTCACCGCAATCAAAATTCAACCACTCTTGCGGATGAAGAAGATGAAATGTTAAAAAGAGCTTTAGAATTGAGTTTAAAAGATTCTCAACAACCGCCAATATCTGCAATAAAATTTAAATTTAACGAAAATTTAACTGCCTCAGGTAAAAGCTTGATAGAAGAAGAAGAAGCAGAACAAGCAAACAATGGAGAAGAAGCAGATGATGATGATTTAAAAGCAGCAATTGCAGCAAGTTTGAAAGACATGGAAGATCAAAAATTGAAACAGCAACAACAAAAGCAGCAAACTCAAAAACCCGAACCATCTGCCAATAGTGCTTTCCCACAATATAACACGGAATTATATTCTAGTCAAAATGATCTACCTGCAATGTCAACTGAACAACAATCAATTTATCAGCCAATATTAAACCGCGAATTAGAAAATCAAGTATCTTCAAAAGAGGAAGAATCAATTTCTTTATTTTCACAACTTATGAATAATCTCAAACAACAACAAATGATGAATGGGGATAATGGTAATGGTCAAGTACAACTGTTTTTACAAAATGATGAACTTCAATCTCTTTATGCAGAAATAATTAAAGTTAAAACTAAATTAGGAAGAAATGTCAATCAAGATTTGTCTAAATATGAACAATTTCTTGAATTACAAGCAAAAATGGGTACAATTGTCAGACTTTATGATAGTTTACTTGAAAAAAGATTAAGTATGAGAGGTTACAATAGAAATTCATATAGTGGTCCAAGTTATAATAATCCTCAACTAGAGCAAAATCCAACAGGATTGATAAATAATTACACAGGAGTTCAACCAAATTACACAGGATTTCAACCAAATTACACAGGAATACAACCAAACTATACTAGCTATTCCAATGGTATTGCTCCTCCTCAACAGATTCAGCCACAAATGACTTCAACTATTCAACCACAAATGACCTCAACCATTCAGCCACAAATGACTTCAACTATTCAACCACAAATGACTTCAACCATTCAACCACAAGTAACTTCTTCAGTTCCAGCTCATTATATCCATGATCCATATAAAGCAGTCAACAGTACAGATCATACAGGAAATTTTATTCCTTCTGATCCTACCACTATACCAACTACTACTCAACCTTCAATTCCAAATGAAATGCAACAAACAATAGTATCGCAACCATTCACCGAAATTCAACCGCCTGCTACTCAAGAGCAACCTTCAGAGCCCTTCAGTGTTCCTGTACCTGCTTTAACTGATGATAATCTGGTTTCACAACCATCCGAGCCATCAGCACCAATAGCTATTCCATCAGAACCTTTACAACCATCGGAACCTTTACCAGCCCCATCCGAGCCTGTTGCTACTTATCCTACTCAACCGATTTCCCCACCCCAAGGAGTAAGTTATAACGTGTATCCGGGTATGTTTCCAAGTGCGCCAACATATCAATTTGAAAATCATGCAAATGAATCAAAGGAGCCATCAAACACCCAAAAAGAGGTTCCGATGTTGATTGAGCTTTGAATGGTTCATTATTAATGCATATTGCTTTGGAATTTTTTTCTTTTCATTTTTTTTTTGTTTTCAAAAAAATTACATTTATCTTTTTTGTTCTTTTATGTTATATAGATGTGTAACCAACGCTTTATTGTTTTGCTGATGTTGTTTTCATTTTCCGTTCCTTTTTTATTGTTTTGATGATTTACAGTAGTTATGATGGGCCTTTAAAAATATCTCTCTTTTTGTCATGTTTTTCATTTTGGTTTTCTTTTTTTTTTTTTTCCAATTTGTTTAGTTTCTTTATGTTAAGATATTTAATTATCTTTTATTAGTTTAAACAGTAGTAGCAATCGTTACAGTAAAACTCAACTTTTTTTCAATTTTTTTTGATAATTGATTGGAACTTGTGATGGACAACCATCCGTCGGATTGGTTAATATGCTATTTTTTTTTTCGTTATTTTTTTTTTTTTTTTATTTTTTTATTTTTTTTTTTCTAACTCCTAACTGCTAGATGAGTCAATATTGCAGATCCCATAAATCAATAACTTTAATTTTAGCAACTATAACATCATATATATCAATTGACGGATAAATAGAGTTTAAAAAGAAATAAGAATATTCGCTCCTCCCCACATTTGTTTCTCTTTCTCCCTGCTATTATTCTAAATTTGATATATTAATATAAAAACATGAGCAAATCTGTTATCAAAGTTGCCTTTTTAGGTCCACAAGGAACTTTCACTCATCAAGCAGCCCTTCAACAATTCTCATCATCATCACCAAAAGAAGAAATCCAATACTGTCCTCAACCATCAATTGCAAAATGTTTTGAAGTCATAAGTAAATCTGAAGTCGATTATAGTGTTGTTCCACTTGAAAATTCTACAAACGGACAAGTTGCATTCACTTATGATTTATTAAGAAAATATTTTTTTCCTCCTTCAACAACAACAACAACAAATCAAAGTCATTTCAAAGTTATAAATGAGCAATACGTCTCAATTCATCATAATTTAGTCACATCTTGTCCTGATTTACAAAAAATTTCTAAAATATATTCCCACCCTCAAGTTTGGTCTCAATGTTCATATTTCTTTCAATCTTTAAATGCCCATAATGTAACAAGAATTGATACTTCTTCCACTTCAAAAGCAGCTCAATTGGTTAAGCAAGATATCGAAAATGGCATAACTGATACAGCAGCAATTTGTGCGTCAGTAGCTAGTGACATATATAACATCAAAATATTGTTAAAAAACATAGAAGATGATAAAAATAACACCACAAGATTTCTTATATTGAGTAATGATAATAATATAAATAATAACGAAGCTAATACAACAAGCATAATTAATGACCATTTTTCTTCTTCCACCCTCAACAAATCTTCAAATGATAATCATGACGATCAATACATGAGTATGATAGGTTTAGTGATCCCGACTTCTAGTACCGGTGCTTTAGCCAAAATTCTTTCATTTTTTCAAGATCACAATATAAACCTTTCAAGTATAACCACTAGACCATCACTTCGGATTAAATGGCAATATATTTTTTTCATTGAGTTTTGGGGAAATTTGAATTATACAAATGTTGTTGAATGCCTTGATAAAGTTAAACAAAATTGTAATGATTTTCAAATAATTGGAAGTTTCAAAAGAAATCAACGATATTATGATAATATGGTCGAATTGAAGAATGAATTTTCGGGGTAAAAAAAGATCAATTTGGAAATAAAAAGCCTACTACTTAATTAATTTTCAATAGTCAATATAGAGCTATTTTGAGAGCTTCAAAATCTATAAACATATATTTGATATATGAATAACTGTATAATTTTTTTTTTTTTTTGTTTTTTTTGTTTTTTTTTCATTAGTCTACAATTTCAAAATATGTTGATAGTAAAAATAACAATAACAAACGTTACTCAAACCGTAGAAATACATATTATTTGGACAACGAAACCCCACCAAAGAAATTAAAGTCTTCACATCATCATTCAGGTGATGAAGCAAATATATAGCAACAAAAAAGAGAGAAAATAAAAACATGATTAACACACATCAATGAAATATTAGTAAAAGCATATAAAAAAAAAAAAAAAAAAAAAAATGGAAACTCATAAGATGCAAGTTATACTCTGAATCATAACTTTGAATTAACAAACAAAGATATTGGGATTAATTAATGGAAATTATTTTATCAGGCATTATTAATGGAAATTATTTTATCAGGCATTATTAATGGTTGAGATAGACAATTGGAAATGAAAATGGAAATGGAAATTTAATAAAACATACACAACAGAAGGATAAAATATGGGAAATTGAAATAAATCTTTTACTTAAATCAATTCTTCAGTCTTTCTTCTACCCATTCTCTATTATCCAACGGACAAGTATTACGAGTCTTCAACCATTGGGTCATGCAATGCTTATGGAAAGCATGTTTACATTCACCCAAACAAGTCACACATTCATCGACATTATTCTCCATACTCTTACTTTGACATTCAATGCAAGGCTCCACTAAATGATTTCTGCAAATTGTACAAGTTTCAATACTAATATCCCAAGACCAAAATGCAACTGCAGTCCAACTTCGGACTTCAAATTGAGGTTTCTTTGATTTTTTAACTCCACCAGCGGCGCTACCTCCGGCAGTTTTTTTTTTATCAACAGATTTTGTGGTTTCTTCTGCAATTGTTTCAGACCTTTGTTCTTGTTCAATAGGAACTATTTTGATTAGAAAAGGAAAAAAAAAAAAAAAAAAAAAAAAAAAATTATTGTTAGTTTAATTGATTATTAATATGAAGGGTGAAGTATAACTGATTAGTCTTTTTTTTAAAAATGAAGTATTTGATTTCACAAAAATATTCAATTTTTCAACTCAATCACTTACCATCTATATCCATAGCATCAGACATGATTTAATTGTTGTTTTTTTTGTTGTTTTTTTTTGTAACAATAACAATTCAATTTCAATAATATAGGTGTTGTAATAATTGGCGTTTGATTATAAACGTCAAACTGATTCTCGCAAACCAAAAGAAAAAAGTTGTAAATAAAAAAAAAAAAAAAGAAAAAACGAAAAATACTTTTAGGGAAAGGAGACAGGGTCACACTTCAACACCCCCAAAGAAATCACATTAATACTAGAGCACAATATTTTTATTATCTTTGGAGATAAAATGAAGAACTAATTGTAAATAATAAAGGGAAAAAGAAGGAGTTTCGAAAATAAAACTGTTGAATTTTGATGCCAATTGTACTTTTGTATTTTGATCTATAACATGAGTTAATAAATTTATGTTTCATACAATTGCTATCCCAAGAAATTGTTAGCTCATGTTGAGTGAAAACTGCACTTTTATTTCATGATTTTAGTGCTGTTTTTTTTTTTTTTCTTTTTTTTTTTTTTTTTTTATTTATTTGTTCTTATTATATTATAAAGTTTTTATTATATAAAACTTAAAAGTAAATGAATAAATATAAAAAGCTAGATTAAAAGAAATTATCGATGGACTAAAAGAAACTCTTTTCTATTTTTGGCTTCTCTAGAAGTGGCTAATTGAGTTATGAACTAAGTTTTAAAAAGGTACTTAGTTTGGAATAATAAATCTTAAAATTCTTCATACATCAGAACTCCAAAGGATATGTTCTTTCATTAAAATGAATGAATTATAATGCCAGAGAATGAGAAAGAATTCTCCTTATGCGGTATAACCTAGTAATTATTGAAAAAAACTTGCATTGAAAAGATCTCTAATGATAGTGATAATGATATAGATTGATAACAAATTATGAATTTCGAAAGTGTAACGTCTTCGAGAAAAATATCAAGATTCACTTTCAATTCCACCCAGATCGAATACTTGCTTATATTACATGTAAGAACCTTTTTGAATGCAAAAAGGAAAAAAGAATGGACGAGACAGGAATCGAACCAGTGACCTCCTGCTTGCAAGGCAGGCGCGCTACCAACTACGCCACACGCCCATTTCTTATGACTACAGGAACAGTAGTTATTGACATTGGTTTGGTTAGAAGTTAATTTGGTTTATGGAAAACCTAACAAGGACATCAATTTTTGCTAGATAACAAAAATCAATGGTAAAATTGATATTAACGAATATATCAATGAAACAAAACCCTCAAAGTATAATCAAATAAAATCAAGATAATAAATCAAAATAAGGTAATATAAAATAGAAGTAATTAAGTTTCTTGAAAAGATCTTTTTTTTTTTTACAAACGCATATATTATTTTTTATGAACTTAACACTTTCTATGTACTTGATCCCTATATTTTTATGACCAGGGGTTGGGATGTGCGTATTGTATGTAGCCTTGTAGGCAACCTTTAGTGGTAGGAGGAAACCTTTCTATGGACACCAGCGACGCTACCCTACTGGTATTGTGAGATTTACACCCACTTAAAACCCACTTGTTATCGTACCTTCTGAGTGGTATTACTCCTTATTCAGAAAGCGCACCAAACGTGGGAACTGGATCACTGACGAGTGTGGGAATCGAACTCGCGCTCTTTTTTTCGTGCAATTATGAACCGACCCGCTGCACCAACCTACCAGTTCCCCATCAGAATTACATACAAAATATAGTATCAAAGTTGTAAAAATTCCTTTTAGTAAAATAGTTGGTCCCTTGGCCCAGTTGGTTAAGGCGTGGTGCTAATAATATCCTATAGGAAGTGTTACGCCAAGATCACCAGTTCGATCCTGGTAGGGACCAAATTCTCTTCTTTTTGAAAATCTAATCACAATAGATTTTCATTTTTTTTTGTTTGTATTGTTTCATGCTGAATTTTTTCAAAATAAGTCTATATAAGTAAACAATTCAGGTTGATTTTGAGATTTATTTTTGTGATAATAATATAAAAAGAAGTTAGGGAAAAACATTTACAGTGCTTTCATTTTCGTTTTGTACCAAATGAGGGGTAATTTTCATACTGAAAAAAAAAAAAAAAGTTCGTGCTGTCTGTATGTGACATTTTGTATGGGAAAATCACCGAAAATTAGTACGAAAAAAAATATGAAAACTTTGTGTATTATAAACAGTTGGGGAAAAAAAAAATTAAAAAAAATCATGTGTTTTTGACTAAAATAATTGTAATAATAATAAATAGAAGTGAATAACGTGTAAAATTTATATAAATGTGATTCATAAACAGAATAAATAATAAAGATTGTCTTTTTGTTTCGGTGCACGATGGCACAAAAAAAAAAATAGCAATGGTTTCCTGACTTAACAATGATAATAATTTGTTGAAATGTGAAGCGAAAAAAAATAAAAACAAAAACCTAAAACCAAAAATAAAAACTGGAAAAGAAAACAGCATAAATAATCCCATGAAAATATTGAACTAAACCTTTTTGCAAATTGGCGATAAAAAAGTCATTAAAGAAAATAAAACAAAAACCATAGATAAGAAAGAACATACAACATCATAAAAAAGGAGAAAAAAGAGGCAAAAAGAAAAAGAAAATCATAGAGAATTAAAAAAAAAAAAAAAAAAAAAAAAAAAAAAAAAAAAAAAAAAAAAAAAAAAAAAAAAAAAAAAAAGAAAAAAATTTTTTAATTCTCAGCGCACGCTGAAAACTAGTACTTTGTGGTTGGGCGCCCAGG
>JASTUB010000443.1:0-13865 GCA_031124825.1 Saccharomycopsis vini
TATGTGACTGGGGTTGAGCCCTTTGCTCTTTCTATTTTTATTGTTTTAATTTTTGCCGTGTTGAGATTATTTTTTTTTGTTTTTTTTTTTTTTTTTTTTTTTTTTTTTTTTTTTTTTTTAATAGGAATTTTTCAGCATTTGTTTTTCTTGCTCTACTTTGTTTTAGTTTTACTTGCTGCACTTGTTTTATTTTCATCTGTTTTTTTTTTATTCATTTATTTCTGTTTTGAATTTGATCGTTTGGCTTAAGTTGTTCTTTTAAAAAAGGTTATGAATTTGATGTTTAAAAAATGAGTACGAATTTAATGTTATAAAAAGAGCTTTGTATTTTTTCAATACTACAATCATTATTGTAATAATAATAATTATAATAAAGTTGTGATAGTTTCAAAAAAGTAGTTGGCCTAATAGTTCATTGATTATACTACTGCTCTTTGTTTTATAATTACATTGTATTGCAGCGGTGGGAAAATTAACATGAGAGCATGTAGAAGATGTCAACACACATAAAATTGAACTAAAGAAATGAAAGAAAAAAAAAAAAAAAAAAAAAGGTCAAAAGAATAAAAAATAATAATAAAAAAGATACCACGATTAACTGCCCAGCTTGAGATAAAACTAACAACAAAAAGAAATTGAGATTGAAAAAAAAAAAAGAAAAAAAAATAAAAAGAGAAAAAATTAGGTAAAGAGAGTGAGCAACAGGAGTGCATTGAAAAAGATGAGAGTTAAATAAGCAAAAAACGAAATAATGGAATTGAACTGAAGTGAACTGAAAAAATAAAAAAAAAAAAAAAAAAAAAGAAATTAAACTAAGTTAAACTGAAATACACTGATCTCAAATAAATTAAAAAGGGCTGGGATGAAACTCACTAAAAAATTAAAAAATAAAGAGAAGATAGGAAACTCATCCCCGTTTTATCTGCTTTTTAGTTTATAAATTTTGTGTCTTTTGTTTCTATCTTCATCAATTAATTACTTTCTAGTATTGAATGGTGACATTGGCGTAGTTCAACTGATTTAACATATCTTCACCAGGAATACCATCAGTACTGACTATTCTCATGTTTCTGTTTATTCCTCTTCTTATACTCATTGGAGTGTCATCAAAATCAGTAGTTGTGATACTTTCCAGCTCGTACCTTATACTTCCAGAAGGTGAATAAATTCTGTAGTCGGCATTAAGATTGCTATTTTCAAAGCCTCCCATCTCTGATTGACGGAATTTGGGAGGGGTAAGAATCGAGTTGGAGGAGACAAGTACATTACGTCTGGATGGAGAATAGAAAGGTGATGGTGATGGTGATTTATTATGGACAACATTATCACGAACGATTGGAAGCGGCGCTCCCAAACCAGAATTAGTCATAGATTGTGAAACAGTTATATTGTAACTTACTCCTTGCAGGCGAGCATTATTGTCAACACTAGCTTTTGATGAAATTTTTGATTTAATTGAAGATGTATTTGAGTTTAAATTTGAAGCATATGAGGGTGATATGGCGATGGGTGAGCTTTTACTCGTAGATTTACTTCTAATAGATGGTGAATTATTTTTATAGGATCTGGAATCAATAACGTTTCGATTTTTTTCAGCATTGCTATCCATTCCAGATGGATTAGCTCTTTTTGATGAAATATATGATGATGAAACGTTACCATTTCCATCGGTGCCTCTTTTTGATTCTGGGGTAGATGAGATTTTCGACAGGAGGGAGCTCAGGGATTTCAAGTTTCCAATGCTAGATAGCATGCGGTTATTATTGTAGTAATAGCCATCAGTTCTTCTAGATGAAGAGCTAGTAGGTCTGTCACTATTGTTGTTTGGCGATATTGATGGGCCTAATAAGTTAGACGAGCTGCCCAGCTTGCCATTATTACTCGTGGCATAATCATAAATTTCATTGTGGTTGTTTAAATTAAGAGTGATTGTCGAGTCGCCGCTCAGCGAGCTGATTCTGCTGCTTTTAATTGTTTCAGTCCCACCATAAAGTCGGCTCGGTTCTTCTAATTTATTATTTGAATAAGATGATTTTGATCTAACTGAACTAATATTGGACGATCTTGCACTTGAGCGAGCAGACTTTCCTGACTTGAACATAGACTCATCTATCTTTACTTTGTCAATTTCATTTGCTGAAACTACTGTACTTTTGAACAATGATGGGTCTTGTTGTTTGTATTTATTATAGATTTCAATAATACTTTTTCCTTGATTCAAAACATCCTCATCATTATATGCTATGTCTTGATACACTTTGCCTCTAGCTACTGTTGAAGCTACCGAGACTCTTTTATTTCCAACTTCTTTAGTTGGGTTGATATATTTTTGGTATGTACTCATGCCTGAAGTATTTTCTCTTAAATTGCGACGGGATGCTATCCTACGCGATTTATCGCTTTTCATAACGTTATAAATATCATTTGTGCGATGACCATTTGGTACAAAAAAATTCTTGTTCAATAATACCAAATCCGCATTTTCTTCTGTAATCTGCGAGTCCAATTGATGTTTTTCATTATGAAATGGCATAGAGCTTTTTGAATTTAGGATGTCACAACTTTTTTTTCTCGCTATTCTATTATTATTATTATTATTATTATTATTATTGCTCTTATTAGTGATGCCATTGTAGTTATTATTGTAGTTATTAATATTGTGGGTTTTATTATGATTTTGATTGTAATGACTATAATTTTGATTATTTTGATTTTGATTGTGATGGCTATAATTGTGATGACTTTGATTATTATTATGATTGATATTGTAGTGATTACTACTATAATTGTGATCATTTTTGTTAGAACTTGCAGTCTTATTAATATGGTTATTTGGTGAATGGATTGATCTCAGAGCTTGTGTTGTGTTTTGATAGTTTGAGCGATTTGAACTATCATAATAAGTATATTGAGTTCTTCCTGTTGGAGCTGCTTCAATTTTTCTGCTGGCGCTTTCATGATACTGTTTTCTCAATCTTTCTTGTTCTTGAAGCTTCTGAAATCTTTTCTCCCGAATCATCTGTTTTTGTTCCGCCAATGAAACAGGGATTGATCCAGCGGTAAAGGAGGATCCTTTGTCGCTCAATACGTCGCCGTTATAGCTCTCAGTTGAGTGATCATCTTGAATGACATTAACTCGTGTTAGTGAATCAGTTGTTGTGGCGGCTTTTAGAAGTTCATTCACTTCTTCAATCATTTGAGGGTTCAGCGGGGCCAAAACTGATGAATGAGGCGAATCTGCCGATTCATCAGTATTAGTCGATGAAGTCGAATTTCGGGTAGAATTCGAGGCAGAAGAATTCATGTCATTTATAGCATTGCCATTATAGTTAGTGTCATTTTCCAAATTAAAGCTCAAAGAACTGATTCTTGCATTTGCTTCGGTAACAATTTCATTTAAAAAGCTAGTTGATGAAATCTCTAGTTCGCCGAAATAATCGGTTGTATGAAATGTCTGATCTAATTCAACTTCATCTTTTGTGTTTTGCTTATTGCTTTGGAAATTTCCGTTAATAGTGTTATTTTTTTGCAGGCGCTGGTTATTGATCAGTGGTGTCGTCCCATATTCGATTCCTGGAGATGAGTTTGCGAAATCAGGGATCTCAATTCCATTACTTAAGATCAGCACTTCACTATTTTTAGAATGATCATGTTCATAACTAATTGAAGAAGCCAAAGGTGATGAATTCTGGTAAGATGCTGGAGGGACATCAGAAAATTGAGATTTAAAATATTGAGGGGTTGGAAAATTGCGAGCGTCTACCAATGGTAAAGAAAATTCGCTGTCATTCAGATGAGCGCCCTCAAAAGTTTTAGATGTCTGTTCTTCATTGTTTATTTCCATACTCTGAATAACGGATTGTGAATTGATACTTGTGTAGTTGCGAGTATCATTTCCAATGTCTAAGTTGAAGTACTCTCCTTCTTCTGACAGGCTATCCAGAACATCGCTGTCATTAGATTTTGTTCGTTGTAAATCATACGAATATTGTCCTGTGTACTTATGTAATTCTGATTGAGGTTTTCTAGTCGGTGAGCGTTTTGATAATGGGGATGATGGTTGTATTGTGGCAGCAGGTATACTTGGCATTGTTGATTTGTCCAGGCTACGAAGGCTATAAGCCATATGAGAATCTTCAAGATTGACAATCAATGCATCCTTCTTGTTGAAGTCCTCTAATTTTGAACCGAATGGTTTCGGTTGATTAGATGTTTCATAAAATAGTTCATGTCTAGAAGAATCCATCAGAAAAGTCTCTTTAAAAATTGGTCTTTTCCTCTGAGACTCCTTCAAATTTGGTAGATCGTACTTTTTCTGTATTTCCAAGCTTTGATTAAGCTGGTTGTCTTGATTGTTATTGTTGTGTTGGTGATGATGATGATGACGACTTATTTGTTGTTGTGCTACTGATGATGTATTCCGATCGCTTGGGTTATCAACATGATACTTCTGATAAGATTGAGAGGTGTTATAATTGTTATTCTTTTGGATTGTTCTATCCAAATATCTATTGAACTTTTCAAAGTCATAGTCACCCATATTAAGTATACTCTCAGCATTGTCTGATGATTCCAAGTCCAATCCTAACGATGAAGACGTTGAAATTCTCGCTGAAGACATCGTACAATTATTATGATGTGATCTCACAGTCAGAGAACAGAGGAGCAAAAATAATAGGAATCAATATAAAATTATAATTGAAGAAAAAAAAATAAACAAAAAAAAAAAAAAAGGAATTCAAGGAAGGATATAAAAAGAAGAATATGTTGAAAAAAAAAAAAAAAAAAAAGAAAAGATTAGATGAGTTTGGTAAGTTCTGTCAACTATTTTTTTTTTTTTTTTTTTTTTTTTTCTCTTCTCTCTCTCTTGCGTAATAGTCTCTCTCGCCAAAAACATCAAACAGAAACAGGTGAAAAAAAAAAAAAAAAAAAAAAAAATCGGCACCAGTACGCGAGTGCTGCGTAACCGATGTTTCACCCTTACATTAAATAGGTAAGAACTATTTGAACTATGACTACTTAATAATAATAATATATATCAAAACATGATCAAAAATATCAATTATTTCAAAAGAAGTACTTATCACTATTATTTAGTTAATAATTTTTCTACTTTCAAGAGAAATGTTTCATAAAAAAGTAAAATAAAAACAAAACTACTTAGAATGCATCCAAATGTGTTATAGCGCATCTGTCCTGTGGGTGAGTTACAGTTCTTTGTATACCTAAAACCAATAACTAGGGCCATTTTTAACCTATTTAGGTATTATCAAATCATAGCATTCAATGGGAATTGATGTCATGATTTCTCAAGCTTTCCTTCAACTCAAGGAGAAATGAATAATAGATAGACATATGATAGATAGATATATATATATATATACAGACCAGTATTATAAACATTGCAATGTGTTACTTCAAAACATAATACCAATCAATACACAGAGATGCATATGTAATTAAATTATCTTTGTTTTATATGAAAAGATCCTGTTTTCAAACTAAAAGTCTCTTACAGTAACTTAATTTATTTACAGTAGAAGGGCAAAAAAAAAAAAAAAAAAAATAAAATAAAAAATAAAAAAAAAATAAGATATCTCATTTCACATATGTTTTAGAACCTGTCGTTGAATATCGACGAAGCCCAATTATCCAATAATTAATATATCTATACATTCTAGGATAATTTTTCATGAAAATTTACTAGTTATTTAAATCTAGAATATTGTAATAAATGAACATAAATAATTATCAGCTAAATTCAAGTTTGCATCGAATCAAATAAAAGAAAGAAAAAAAAAATCGTGGTCTTTTTTTTTTTTTCAATTTCAAATGCAACGAAATATATGTCTTATCTCTGATTCTCTTTATTCTTTATTCTTTCTTTACTTTATAATTCTTCTTCTTCATATTATTAATGTGTTGAACCCTATTAGTGACCCTTTTGGTTTGGTATTTAGACACTAAATGAGTACATTCTAAGGGTATCTACTGTATGTACAAACCCCTTATATTCTGGAGAATGTACCTAATTAAATTAGCTAAATTGATGATAATTTTATAGTTATTCCTTGCAACATACCTCACTCTGTCTCGTAAAAAAAAAATAAAAATAAAAAAAAAGAGAATAGTTGTAGTTTATTTTCTATTGTTGTTCCCCTTAACAATTATTAATTATTTCAATTTAGATAATCACACTTAAAACCTCATGTAATAAAAGCATCTCAACAATCGATCATGAACTGATTTATCAATTAACCATGCGCCCGCCTATTATTTTTTTTTTTGTTTTTTTGTTTTTTTTTTCTCACACACTTATTTTGTACTGTGCACTATTCTCCATCCTTTTAATGTCGCCAAATTATCAATATTGAAAATTCAACAAAAAAAAAAAAAAAAAAAAAAAAAGAAAAAAAGAATTAAAAAATTCAAGTAAAATTGATTAAAAATTCTACAGGTTCTAAAATATCCTTATATACATATATTTATGCTTCCAATAGTAGGTTTATAATATAAACTTAAAAAAAAAAAAAAAAAAAAAAAAAAAAACTAAAAAAAAAAAAACCACACACACATAAACACACTCTCATGAATCATGATTGATTTCTGGTATATCAACTAGCCTAGCCTATCGAAAGAGAGAAAGAAAAAAAAAGAGAAAAAAAAAATTAACCATAAAATCAAATGAAATGAAATGAAACTTAAACTCTATTTATGCCACCAATTACTTTACTTGTATTATTATTGTTATTGTTTTTTAATCCCATGTTGTTATCACTAGAATTAACATTTAGATGACCCATTGACCAACTAAGAAATTCTTCGCTGCTCATACCATCATTTATTGATTGTTGATAACTGCTAAAGGAGCTTCCAGTGGCATTTTGGGTCAAAATGGTGCTATTATTATTGTTGTTGTTATTATTATTATTATTATTATTACTATTGTTGTTGTTATTATTATTACTGCCTTTAAGCTGCTGCTGTTGATTATTCACCAAGCTAATATTAATATTGCTGGAATTGTTACTATGATTAATGATCTTATTGTTGTTTCCATGAGGAATTCCATCATTAGAATTATGATTGTTATTATTATTATTAGTAGTAGTAGTAGTAGTATTATTGTTACTAGTATTTTGGGAAGACGATCCTGATGTACTGAGGCTACCATTTAGTATTCCTTGATTTGCAATACCGTTTAAAATAGTAGTAGAAAATTGATTCATACCAGGTAAGATCATAGAACTAGCTGCACTAATGATTTTTGCATTGCTATTATTATTATTGACCCTTGTAATCCCACATCTTAAACAATATAAATTCTTTGCAAAATTATGGTAATAACAATTTTCACATTTCCAATCACCTGCTCTAAATGGGATTGAATTTCCATTTCCTCCTCCTGTTTTATTATTATTGTTATTATTGTTATTGTTCATACTATTATTATTATTATTATTATTATTATTATTATTATTATTATTATTATTGTTATTATTATTATTGTTGTTGTTATTATTGTTATTGTTGTTGTTATTAGCGTTATTACTATTGTTGTTGTTGTTATTGGTGGTGCTACTAAGGCTGCTGGTCGAACTATTTAATGAATGATTCAAATTAAGACCCCCATACGTTACATTTCTATTATTATTGTAAGAATTATTAAAAGAGCCATTATTTGGAGTTGGCGCTTTATTAAGATGTAAAGAATCTTGGAATGATGCAGCACCAGTGGCAGGAAATGAGCATCTTAAACATGCGGTTCTTCTTTGGAAATTAGAAAATCCACAAGAAGGACAAGTCCAATCACCTGGTCTTGTTTTGTTTTTACTTGGAGGAAATGGAATCAAAATTTCTTGAGCATAATCCAAAATTTTAATACTAGATGGTTGAACTTCTATAGCTCGATCATTTAACGCTCTACCATTCATTGCTAAAGATTCAACTGCTGATTCATGAGTTGGGAAAATCGCAAAACCTGTTCCTAAATATTTGTTTGGATCAGGTGTTTGTAATGTTCTAAATGCAATAGGTCTACCCCCATATCTAGTAAACCATGATTCAAGTTCAGATTGGGTAGTATCATAAGGCAAATTACTTAGAAATAATACCCTAGATTTTTCTATCAAAAACGCTTTAATATCAAAATTCAAATCAAAAGATTTGGTCATAATATCTTTATGATCAATATCAATCTCACCAATCAATTTCAACACAATATCTTTGCAAATAAAAACATGTTCAACAGCTCTTTTTGGAATAAAATAACCAACACTGTCTCCGCCACAATCTGCTGCTTCTGGGAACTCTTTATCACATTCAGCTTTAACTTTATTTAAATCAATATTCATTGCGTTACAAATATTCACCACATTACCAGCCCCATAGTTGGCACTTTCCGGATGATATGCTTGCCATTTTTGAAACTCAACTTTCAAATCATAAAATTTAGGATATTGTAAATAAGTCGGTAAGATCACATTTTTATCTCTAGCTTCACGAGGTAATTGAACTTTTAAATCCCAAGAGTTGAAAGTGACAAAAGCAAAACTAAATCCTTTATTTATCACCTCGTTTTTCATGGTTTGATCAAAAATGGTGACTGCATCTTGAAAACTTCCCCCAGACTCACGAACTGTATCCCAGGAAAGATTCGTTAATGATGTACATAACTGTGTTATTGGAGTATTCGCTGGTTTGATTAACTGATAAAATCGGTTGGAAACTTCATATTCTCTAGCATTCAAGGGAGAAGAAGATGCTGATGGTGGTTGTTGATTGGGGGTGTTGCTGCTGGTGGAAGAAGCAGTAGCCATACTATTAGTGGAACTCGTGGAAGCTGAACTATTAGTAGTAGTAGCAGTGGGATTAGATTTTGTAGCGAGTAAATTAGTAGAAGTCCCACCCACATTAGAATTATTAGATTTTGTTTGAGGGATTCGACTAGTAGATGATTTTGATTCAAGAAACATCCAAGCCATCTCGATAACCTCTGATTGATCTTTACCCATTGACACGCCATGGTCATCGCAGGTCAAAGCCAAGTTCAATAAAATATAGACATCTGGTACTTGTCTCATTATGTTTAAACGTTTGTTGTTATTATTATTGGTGTTGTTATTATTATTTTACTCAATCTTTCAACTTAGAATCAGCTAACTAGAATAATCAACCTACTTAGTGATTTAGTAAAAACAAAAACAACAAATTTGGGAACACTTCAATAATTTTGATTATTGTTGTTATCGGTCCTGTTTGAAATAGTAATATTGAGAATACTTTAATCAAAAAGAAAACAAAATAAAAAAAAAAAAAAAAAAAAAAAAAAAAAAAAAAAAAAAAAACCCAAAAAAAAAAAAAAAAAAAAAAAAAAAAAAAAAAAAAAAAAAAAAGAAAAAAATATTACACAAAACTTGCAGAAGACAAAAATATTATTAGATAGTAATAGTACAGCACTATCTTCAAAATTAACACGAACTTTGTACTTACTAACAAAAACAAAAAAAAAAAAAAAAAAAAAAAGAAAGAGAAAGAACTTAAATTATATGTTCATATTGACGTATAATGTATAATATCTTGTGTTATTATTATTCATGAATGGCAGTGATAAAATCCATCAACAGAATTCGGAACTGTCCTTGTTAGCGTCCAAACACACATCGCTTGATCAAAATGATAGTGAAAGATCTAAAAAATTACGAGATTCGATTGCAAACATTATGCAAAAGCATAAGCAACAGAAAAAACACGTCAATACTGCTGGCAGTATTGGTAGATCCATATATGACACAAGAAATGGTCTGGCATGGCCCACTATTATGGCCTCACTGGAAAATATTTATGCTGACACTATCAATAACGATAACTATGTCTATGATCATAATAATGAAAAAAATGATAGAAATAACAATAGTAACAATAATAACATTATCACTGAAGGAGTACGGCCATCGAAGACAAAAGACCCACGACTTCAACTTAAAATTCCTAAAACTTCAGAAGCAGCTAATGATAATAATAGACAGAATAAGATTAACAGAAAAACTACGAAACTTTCAGAGGCCAAACAGGATTATCGGAAGCCTTTCAATGCTCGAGAATGGATAAATCATGATCCAAGAATGAAAAAAATTTTAGGGGACCCATTGCCGTTAAGCTATGACAAAAGGAACAATAGCGCAGAATCTGAAAACAATTACAATGATCTCAAAGATATGAATAATAAATTGATGGACAGAATTGAGTTTCGGCCAAATTCCAATTTGCTGAATATTCTGCCAATCGGGTCAATGAACAACAATAATCGATTTTTATATAAGGATTTTGGTAAAGCAATAATTCCATCTCTCCCTCCTCCTGCCACCAGTACATCTTCAATATTATCATTAAAAAATCTGCCATCGAAGCAAAAAGCGAGATACATCAATCCTCATATGCCCAAATACCTCCCCCAAGAGAGTGATGGTTTTGGTATTAAAGCCACTACTGACTCGATATCGGAAACAATAAGAACACCTAAAATATCACCATCAACCTCAGCATCAAATGGCGAATCCATTAATAATGGCGACAATGAATTAAGAACTGGTTTCGCGAAGGATACAAAAAATAAAAACAAATTCAGCTATCGATATCGATATGGAAGAGATTTCAAACAAGAGAATTTACAAAAAATACGAACATATACGGACGGGCTAAGATCACGCTTCAATAGTAAAAATATCAGTGCTGACCAATCTATTACGAAACTTGATGATTCACTGTTGCCAATCTCAACAGAGAAACAGCAAGAACAACGATCACAAGAAGATACAGATCAACAAGATGAACAAGAACAACAGCGAAGGGCAGGTTTTGCTAACTCAAGAACCAATGAATATGACAATGAAACCAAAAAGAAATTTGAATATCGGTTGGTTTTTTTGAATCAAATGCGATGGTATAAAATATGGATACATATAATGATTGTTACAATTACGGTTTTAGCATTGTACTGTTCATGGACGGTAATTATAACAACAATAAGAGATTCACAGGAGGAATTGAACAGCGGTTATGAGGAATTCTACTTTTATTACTAAAACTCAACCAATGATTGTGATCTATTGTACAATTGTAATTATTAGGATTAATGCATTTTGTTTAAAATATAAACGTGTAGTTTTCTTTGTAAATATAAAACACCCCCACACCCCCTTTGTTCAATTTTCAGCTGAAAATTTTTTTTTTGTTTTCGAATTCAACACTTTTTTTTCCTTTTTTTTTTCTTTTTTTTTTTTTTTTTTTTTTTTTTTTACGAGAAAACGACAAAGATTTTTTTCTTTTTTTTCTTCAAAAAGTTATTTAAATCTGCACATTTCTCACCTAATTTACTGCTTATTTTTCTAATAAAATTCCAACAAATTTTTTCACCCATTTATCATCACATATATATTCAATAGAAAAAATGTCTGCTTCAACTTATAAAGTCGCTGATATCTCTTTGGCTGCCTTCGGTAGAAAAGATATCGAACTCTCTGAAAATGAAATGCCAGGTTTGATGGCTATCAGAAAGAAGTACGGTAAAGCTCAACCATTGAAAGGTGCTAGAATTGCTGGTTGTTTACACATGACCATTCAAACTGCTGTTTTGATTGAAACTTTGACCGCATTAGGTGCTGAAGTCACCTGGACTTCTTGTAACATCTTTTCCACGCAAGACCACGCTGCCGCTGCCATTGCTGCTTCTGGCGTTCCAGTCTTTGCATGGAAAGGTGAAACCGAAGAAGAATATAACTGGTGTTTGGAACAACAATTGTTTGCTTTCAAAGACAACAAAAAATTGAACTTAATTTTGGATGATGGTGGTGACTTGACCTCTTTGGTCCACAAAAAATACCCAGAAATGTTGGAAGGTTGTTTCGGTTTGTCTGAAGAAACCACCACCGGTGTCCACCATTTGTACAGAATGTTGAAAGATGGCGCTTTGAAAGTTCCAGCAATAAATGTTAATGATTCTGTTACCAAATCTAAATTTGACAACTTGTACGGTTGTAGAGAATCTTTGATCGATGGTATTAAAAGAGCCACTGATGTTATGATTGCTGGTAAAACCGCTGTTGTCGCTGGTTTTGGTGATGTTGGTAAAGGTTGTGCCATGGCTTTGAGATCAATGGGCGCTAGAGTTATCGTCACTGAAATTGACCCAATTAACGCTTTACAAGCCGCTGTTTCTGGTTACCAAGTTGCTCCATTGGACGAAGTTGCTTCTCAAGGTCAAATCTTTGTCACCACCACTGGTTGTAGAGACATTATCACTGGTGAGCACTTCTTGAAAATGCCAGAAGATGCTATCGTTTGTAACATTGGTCACTTTGACATTGAAATCGATGTTGCTTGGTTAGTCGCTAACGCTAAAGAACACGTTGAAATCAAACCACAAGTTGACCGTTACTTGCTCGAATCAGGTAAGCACGTTATCTTGTTGGCTGCTGGTAGATTAGTCAACTTGGGTTGTGCAACTGGTCACTCCTCTTTCGTCATGTCTTGTTCTTTCTCTAACCAAGTCTTGGCTCAAATTGCTTTGTTCAACGCTGACAACACTGAATTTAGAAAAGAATTCGTTGAATTTGAAAAAACCGGTCCATTCGATGTATCTGTCCACACTTTACCAAAAATTTTGGATGAAGAAGTTGCCAGAGCTCACTTAGATCACTTGGGTGTTAGATTAACCAAATTGACTGAAGTCCAATCCGAATATTTGGGTATCCCATCCGAAGGTCCTTTCAAAGCTGATATTTACAGATACTAGATGTTTTGATAACATTTACATATTGTTCATTTACTTAGAAATAAGAAAATGAAGTTATTATATTTTTCTTGAGAGAATTATTATCAAATCTTAAGTTTTTTTTCCCTCTATGCATCAACTGCTAACTCATGGCGAACATAAATTCTTATTTAAAAAATTAAAAAAAAAACCCTCAATCAAAAAAAATCTTGATGAACAAACGTTCAATATAATGATAAAGTGGCTTGTTTATTAATGTCATTTGCATTTATTTTTTTCCTTTTTTCCTCCATGATTACAAGTAATGGATACACTTCAGTTTAATTCGTGCTTTCTTGTTATTATTATTATTTTTTTCTGTTTTTCTTTTGTTTATTATTAGGTTTGCAATATTATTAAAATTCCTCAACGGATATCTAATTGTTTCTATGTAAGCTTTACAATTTCAAATCATCAACCATTCTCTTACTTCGGCTAAGTTCAAAAAAAGTGCTACACATAAATGACATGGCTTAGTAAAAAAGAAAATTGAAAATAAATCATAATTCAGTCGAAACCTGAGACAGTAAAAAAAATATAGTTACGTACACTTAATCGTAAACTAGCTGACGAACCGAGTTGAATAAAAACATGATGATGACATACGCACATTGAAACGAGAAAACATAAATATTGTAGCTCATGTACACTCATTCATGTTCTTCCAATTTTTGGCTTTGATCAAAACGCCAGTGTATACAGTTATATCTTGTAAGGTCTTAAAGCCCTTCAAACTTTGTTTGAAAATTTTCTATAATCCCACCATCATCATCATCATCATCATCATTATTATTATTATAATTATTATAGGCATCAACCAAGCGCTTATGATTTCACCTTTTTAGCTTTGACTTCCATTCATATGTCCCAGGCTTATGCTTGATTGAGCATCAGTATCATGATTAACATCATCCTCATTATTATTGTTTCCGTCTTCCTCATCCACACCATCATCCACATCATCCACATCATCCACACCATCATCATCATCATCATCATCATCATCATCATCATCATCATCATCATCATCATCATCATCATCATCATCATCATC
>JASTUB010000444.1:0-13811 GCA_031124825.1 Saccharomycopsis vini
ATAATAATAATAATAATAATAATAATAATAATAATAATAATAATAATAATAATAATAATAATAATAATAATAATTATAATTATAATAATGACGATGTCAATAATGATGATACAACACCTCCATACCTTGACTCCAACGGCCATTTAGATCGCCAGTTTTTTAACACTTTTCAATTCCACGATGATTCATTATCTAAAACTAAAGCATTGCTTAGCAATAAAAGAACATATCATGACATGGTAGTAAAAAAGATAGATGAACCAAAAGTAGACAATCTTCAGCGATCATCTGAGAATTATCAATTGGCAAATGCCACATTATTATCTTTGGTTAGAAATTCAGAATTAGAAGGAATAATTGGAACTATGGAAGAAGTTGAAGAAACTTTTAATAAGAATTTCCATTATCCTTGGACATTTCTTAATGATGTGGATTTCACCGAAGAATTCAAACAAAAAGTCCAATCTAAAACTGAAAGTGAATGTCATTTCATCACTATACCAAAAGAAGTATGGTTAAAACCTTCATTTATAGATGATGATCTTCAAAAGGAAAAAGTCAATGAAATGTTATCCAAAGGGGTTGGGTATGCTGATATGGAATCTTATCATAACATGTGTCGCTTTTATTCAAAATCTTTTTATAATTTACCTCATTTACAATCTTATAAATATTATTGGCGTATTGAACCTGATACAAATTATTATTGTCAAATCGATTATGACGTTTTCAAATTCATGCAAGATAATAAAAAGACTTATGGATTCAATATTAACACTTATGATGGCGCAAACACTTTACCTACTCTTTGGAACCATACAATTGATTTCTTGGAATTGAACCCTCAATTCATCAATCAAAACGGCGCATTTGATTGGTTACTTGAAGACATGCAAAACCCAGATAGAAAAGAAGTTGCCGGTTATTCTACATGCCATTTTTGGTCGAACTTCGAAATTGCTGATATGGATTTTTTCCGTGGAGAAGCTTATACCAAATGGATCGAATATTTGGATTCAAAAGGAGGATTTTATTATGAACGTTGGGGAGATGCTCCAATTCATGCCATTGGTTTAGGATTATTCGAAGATAAATCAAAAATCCATTGGTTTAGAGATATTGGTTACACTCATTTCCCATATTCAAATTGTCCAAATAGTGATAAATGTGATAAACGTTGTAACATTGCCAAATTTGTTCCTTGGCCAAATTTAAATTCCGAAAATTGTATGGGAAATTGGATCAAATATGGAATGTCAGAAGATGAAAAATCAATGTTTTGAATTATATAATTATAAATATCTTAAACTATATACAACAAATATAAGTATATTTAAGCTAGAAGATATCCTTTTTTTTTCCTTTCTTTTCTTTTCTTCTAATAATATGTATTTTATAGTGGTTATCTGAATATATTGATTTATTCACCTCCCGCTTTCTATTATTCTACCGTTATTTCCGGGAGAGAAGTTAAGTTCAACTTTTGCACACACCAAAACACAACACACCAAAAAAAAGATCAAAAAAAAAAAAAAAAGTTCAAAAATAAAGAGATTTTGACATCAAGGAGATTAGCAACTTATAAAACATTCAACAACAACAACAACAACATTAACAACAACAAAAAGGTTTATTTATTGTTCAGAATTTTGTTTTAATATTGTTTTAGTGGCACTTTTTTTTTTTTTTTCCATATAAATATATATATGAGTTGGAGGGGGTACCCATTTCCTCTTTGACATTTCGGCGTTATCCTTCCAAAAGAGAGTAAATTAGAATTAAGATAAGATAACAAATATCAGTTGGAAAAAAAAAAAACAAAAAAAAAAACAAAAAAAAACTAAAAGATAAATTCAATAGATAGATAGAAAATCAAACCATAAAGACGGAAAAGCAAACAAAGACTCAACTATCAATCTCAACACAAATGAGTAATAATCATATAAATGGTTCCTCCAAAGAGTTATTCTCATCATTTTTTATCAAAAATAATAATGATTCTTTGGCAATAAAAACAAGGAAAAGTCATCGGAAATCACGTTTAGGTTGTTTACAATGCAAACAAAAGAGAAAAAAATGCGATGAGGCTCTTCCAATTTGTCAAAATTGCCAAAATTCTAAAAAAGTATGTGCAAAATTGATTTTTTTTTTTTTTTTTTTTCTTTCAATTCATTCTTTGGAAATTCCTTTCAGAACTAACAATATTATTAGAAAGATTGCAGTTACTTGAAATTGACAGAAAAAGAAAAACAAAAGATCATTAAAGCTCATGAAGATTTTGAAAATAGAAAAGATCAAATCGAAATCATTGAAGTCAAAGAAAGTGAGGGTTGGACTCAAATAAAACCAATTCTTAATTCAAAACAAAAATCATTAATTACTAAACCTCAAAAAACAATAAACAAAGGAAGCTTTCCAGTAAGCCAAAACAACTTGACTTCTGAAAAAAAGAAAAAAGAAAAACAATTTTCATTTGTCGAAGCAATTGTTTCAAACACTGCTTTTCTTTCAGAAAGCATTACAAAACAATCTAAAAAACCCTCCTCTCCATTATCATCATCTTCTTTTTCATCATTATCATCTTCTCAGTCTGCCCCTTGTTCTTTACCAGGTGCTGTAAAATCAAATCATGTATTGGAAATTTATTCTCATCAGGAAGATATTTTTGCATCAATTGATGATAATTTTAATAATCAAGATTTCAAACCATTATTAGACCATTATAAGACATTTGCTAAAAGTCCAATGCTACTCAATTCTTTAACAAAAAGAATCTTTATAGATGGGTTCACCTCCGATTGCATATTCTATTCTTTGATGGAATACGCTTTACAATTAGTTTTTGCAAGAACTGTTTTAAAATATCAATATGTCATGGCACATCCTTACTATAAAGCTTTTTACAAGCCAACTAAAATAGTTTGGCTGGAAAACCCTTTTATGAACACTCTTGTTGAAAAATATAGAGAGAAAAAAACTCGAAATTTTCAAATATTGAGAGGTTGTTTATCTTCAATTTTATCTAGACATTCAATAGCAGAAATTTTAGAAAGCCCCATATTGCGTGCCAAATTATTCTATAAAGTGTCTTGTATTGGAGATTATTTATCAATTGAAACTTTTACAAAATATTATGAAAAGACAGATGCTTTCAAAAGTATCACCGATTGGTATGAGGATTTTTTGGATTATTATTCGGAATTATTACGTATTATTATGTCTTTAAACCATCATACCATCAAATCACCAATTGATTATTATAAATCATTCAAATCTCAATGTTTTATTTATATTGCTTCAGCATCTGAGTCTATAAAATCCGCATTGATTCCAAGTTATAATTCTAGAGTTTTTAAAGAGTTTTATGATGATTATATGCAAATGGGTATATTTGTGAAAAGATGCAAACGTTTATTAAAACCTGATTTCAATGAAGAGGTTAATATTGCTAGAATTGATTTCCATTTATATTCCCATTATCTTGGTAAGCTAGTTAGTCATGTTATGGCAAGAAGTGATGATAATCATATTTATAAATCTTCCCCAGAAATGCTTTTTATTTTAACAAAACATTTTTGTCAATTATTCCCAGACGAAGCAGTATTAATGGTTTCTAATAAAAGTATGTCGGTTTATAGAAAAATTATTTGTCTATATGTTCATGTTGCTTATCAATTATTACTTCATTTTATTGGAAGAAGTAGTTTTGTATTTATTGGTAAAGTGCTTGAAATTTTTTTTTTCACCACCAATTGGTTCAAAGCAACAGATTTTAAAGAATTTTTTAATGATGATGTTGAAAGTTTAAAAGCTTTTGGGGGAACTTCTTTGGAAAATTCAAGAATGATTCGTGATCAGTTACAAAAACATGTTATTTATTGTCAAAGAATCTTTTCTTTTCTTAAAATGAGAAAAATTGCATCATTTAGATATTTAAAACTTAATACTGCACTTACCATTGAAAGATTATTCAATGGTTCTATGGAATTTAATGGTCTTGAAGAAATCAAAGAAAATATTTCTGAAATTCAAATAACTAGCTTTAAAAAAATGGTTATAAAACCAGAACATTATTATCATATTAAAAATGAAAATTCCAATTCAAACAAAGCTATTCAATTTCAAAGACCAAAAGATGAAGTGAATACTTTTTTCACTCAAGATTTTCAACAATTTTCAGATCATTATCAATTAATTGGATTCGATGAAAAATTATTTGATGTTGCTGTAAATGGTGGGTTTTGCTTAGGTGGAATGGTGAAATTAAAATCAGAAATAACTGATAATTTTGATTTATATTCTTTTCTTGATAAATATGATGCACAAAAATTTTTCAATTCAGAAACAGGTCTTTTATCTTTTGAATTCAATCCATTTGGAAGAATCAAGGATTTTGATGATTTTGAAGTGGTAAAAGAAAGTGTTAAAGATGTTGAATATGCAATTTTTAGTTGTTTGAATCTTAAATTTCAAATAACAACAAATGATTCTAAAGCTTTATCATTGGGGTTGGACAATGATTTTAAAAATGAACAAAAACCAGAAGAAATATACGATCATTTTGTTTTGTACAATTTGAAGAAAAAAAAACCTGGCGATGGGACTACAGTACAATTATATAAAGACAAAGATCACTTTTCTTCCATCATTAATCAAGAAGAGGCAGTTGATATTCTGATCGATGATCCAAATTTGTATTTTGAAGATTATTCTCCCCATAATGGAACTATTATTGTGACTGATTATCAAATTGGTCAATCATTATATCAAAATCAAAATTATAATTCGAATTCAAACTCTAATTCATTCATCCCAATGATACAAGAAACCAATTTTATAG
The DNA here is from genome assembly GCA_031124825.1 of Saccharomycopsis vini. Classification (NCBI taxonomy): domain Eukaryota; kingdom Fungi; phylum Ascomycota; class Saccharomycetes; order Ascoideales; family Saccharomycopsidaceae; genus Saccharomycopsis; species Saccharomycopsis vini. The sequence goes on from JASTUB010000444.1 coordinate 4,841, forward strand.
GTCTGGTAGTACCTTATGAATTACAAACTTATGATCATACTATAAATACTACTACAAAAATGTTGACTTACGTGGAACCCATGAATAATAGACCCGACAATAACCACTATTTAGAACACAACAACCATGATTTTAATAATAATAATGATTACAACAATGATTATAACTACTACAATTCAATGAACTTTTATCCGCAACAAAATCAATATTCAATTGAACTTGAACATGATGATTCGCATGTTCCAAATAGATCTACTATATCTGATGATATTACGAATAAATACTTTATTCCTTCAATACCTCATGGGAGCGATGAATTGATAATGAATTCAGATGTACCGATTGCATATATAAATGAAACAAGGAATTGTGATAGTGCCAAAAAATAAAATCAATAAAATAGATGATGAAAGTTAAGGAAAGAAACTACTTGAACAGTTTTGATGATATTTTTTCTTAATGGGCAATAGATAGACATGCAAGCTGAGAGAATGATGCATAGATAGACATGCAAGCTGAGAGAATGATGCATAGATAGATATAGGTAGATAGATAGATATAGGTAGATAGATAGATAGACAGATAGATATAATATGGAGCTTTCATTGAGGATATGGAACAGTTGGAACATGTCGATGCTCAATGTTCTTGAAGTTTCAATTGAAAGTCTCTATAAATTATAGATAGAATCTTTAGTGAGATTCATATTGAAGAAAATCAAAACATTTTTTTTTTTTTTTTTTTTTTTTTTTTTTTTTTTTTTTGACAAACAATTCAAGAATTGAGTGACTGAAAAAAAAAGGTTCGTTGTGTAATTATAAATTAAACACTTTATAAAAACAGGAAGTTTGATAACTTTTGTATAAAATAGGTGAATAGAAAGGAGATTTGGTAGTGGGTGATGTATATGCAGTAGAGATAATTTATGCTTTTTTTGATTTCAAATTCCTTTTTTTTTTTTTTTTTTTCTTTTTGTCTGTTATTAAATTAATTGTTTGTTTTAGTGTGGTAAATAAATGCATTCTTATTATTATCATGGTGATAATTTAATATTTAACCCAAAATATATTAATAATAATAATAATTAATATTAATATGACGATGATGATGATGAGTATGTATGTTATGCAGCCCTGCTTGAGATCTGTGAGAAAAGAAAGAAGCTGCAAAAAAAAAAAAAAAAAAAAAAAAAACCAACCAAGTCTGAGAGGTAAAGAATAAAATTCAAAAAGAGATGAGAAGAGGAAAGCAATTCAAAAATTAACTATCGAAATCAGAAAATGAGGACATAACCATTCCTATCATGACTTTAAATATGTTTAAAGCAAGAATTTCTTCGAAATCAGGCTTTGCCAACTTTCATACCTTTGTTTCAAGGCTGATTACAAAAAATTGTAATTCAATTAATTCTTATCAAAATAGTAATGAGTTGAAATTTGTAAATTACAAGTGTTTATTTCATACGTCTTGTGACACATTTTCTTCCTCTTCTTACAATAACAATAATAATAATAATAATAATAATGTCAACAAGATCTCAAATAATAATAATGATAATAATAATCCTGATTTTAAAAATGACGGCAACGTGAAAAACGACATAACAAATAATAAAAAAATTGACAATAATATTAGCGAAAATGATGATAGCAGTAGTGCCGAATTATTACAAAAATCACTAACTCATAAATTCAATACTTTTAACCCAACTTTATCTATCGGTAATGAAAATCATCTTCGATGTACAATTTTTAATATACAAGGAAAATTAAGTTTAATTTCCGCAGATATTAAACGGAAAGATTTGATTTTGAAATATAAATTGATGCCTCGGGATATTAGAAAAATCAATTATAAACCATCATTACAAACCGCTAGTTTAGTTCCTTATATTTCTGTGAGAAATGATTCGATTTTGATCAATTTATTACATATTAGAGCCTTGATTAAATCGGATACGGTGATTTTATTTGATCTGACATTGAATTCGCATGAAAAAAACCAATTAATCAATGATTTATCAATAAAATTGAAGCCAATAACAATAGCACCACCACCATCATCATCATCATCATCTACATCTCCGACTTCCCCACCATCACCATCATCTTTATTCTCATCATCATCATCATCTTTGAGGCCAATTGATGAAGAACAACAATTACCTTATGAACTTCGAGCTCTTGAAACGATTTTGATGGCGGTAATCAATTCTTTAAATCAAGAAACAAAAATTTTCCAAAATTTGATCAAAAGTATATTAAATGATTTAGAAAATCATATTCATACTGAAAATCTTCGACTTTTATTGGATCAAAACAAAAAAATCACTGCTTTTTGGCAAAAGGCAACATTAATTAGAGATGTGATTGATGATATATTAAAACAAGATGATGTTTTAAATGGGATGTATTTGACAAATAAACGAAACAATCTGCAAAATCATACAGAAGTGGAGATTTTATTAGAAGTTTATTATAAACATTTTGATGAAACTGTTCAAATTGTCGAAGAAATCATCAATAATATAAAAACTACCCAAGAAATTATTAATATCATTTTAGATTCAAATAGAAATCAATTAATGTTACTTGGCTTAAGATTCTCAATTGGAATATTATTTCTTGGCTCACTGATTTATGTTGGAAGTATTTATGGTATGAATTTGGAAAATTTTATCGAAGAAAAATCTTATGGATTTGGTTTGGTTATTGGAGTAACTACAGTATTATCAATTTTATTATTTTGGTGGTCACTTGCTAGATTACATAAATTAGAGAAGATTGCAATTAGTGGTAACAAATCAATGCCAATGAATTATCATTCGAGACATTAGGATTAATACGATCAAATAAAAAGAAAAATTTTTTTTTTTTAAAAACAAATCATGTATATATAATAATCTTGGAATTAAAAAAAAAAAAAAAAAATTCTCATTTGATAAAAGAACGTAATGCAGGTTGTCATTTTTTAGTTCAATTATTGCTATAGATTTCAGTCACTTATTGCTATAAATTACAGTAACATAATAATATTACAGTAATCAACTTTTTTTCTCTCACAAACCACATTGAAATCGCGTATTCCCTGTGCTACATTTTTTGACCCCCCCTAATTTATATATATGTAAACATAACCATTAAAACAAAAACGAAGTGAAAGCTAGCGAGAGAAGAATAAAAGAAAAAAAAAAAAAAAAGGAAAAAGAAATTTAAAACTATAGTATCCAAAATCATTAATAATTGAAGAGAGAAAAAAAATCAAAAAAAGAAAAATTCAAAAATAAATAAATAAATAATATATGTATACACATATATATAGTCTATGATTAACGCTTCTGTAAAAATAATTCATTATAATCAAAAAAAAAAAAAAAAAAAAAAGAAAAGAAAGAAAAAATGCAGTTCATATTTTTGATTTTGTTCGGTGAATTTTTGTTTTTCGGGGCAATTTTGTTTTTCGGGCCCATATTTTACCTAAAATTAATTGATTTGTTATAGCTTGAAGATATCCAGAAACTATTATTCAAATTTGTTTTAATTGAGCAGAAAATAAAAAATGTATAATTTTTATTTTTGTATGATTATAGAATAGAAAAAAATAAAATAAATCCTTTTTTATTTATTTTTTTTTCTATTTTCCTTTACTGAATTTCTTGTATGGATGCGATTGTTTTATCGGAGTTGTTGGTTCTTTATTAAGATTTCCAAGAGGATTTTCAACATTATTTGAATTGGAATTTAACAATAATTTTGTGAAATTCTTATAAGGATGAGAATGAGAAAGTTTAGGGGAAGACGAAGAAGAATAATTAAGACTCACATCATCAAGGGTTTTGCTTTTTTTTCTATTATCAAGAGCAAACATCCTTTGATGAGGAGATAACCAGGAATTATTTTTTTGTTCTTGTTTATTATTCCATATGTAATTATCATCATTGGAATTTGATCTTTCAATAAGCTTTTGAGGGCTTGATCTTGGAGATACAGATCTAGTCACGGTAGCAGGACGAAGAGGAGGAATTGATTGTTGATGTATAATGTCTTTTTTTTCTTTATTATTGTTCGATTCATTCAACGATAACTTTAAAATACTTGCTAAATTACCCACAGAGTCACTTTTATGTAAAAGAGATGCTTCACGACTTGTTGATTTCTCCAGTAAAATTGATTTAGAAGATTTAATCGTTGCATCAGCATCAAAAAAATCTTTAATCCTTTGTGGTGTGTATGTGGATGTATTGTACCTTCGATTGGAAGAAGGTCTTTGTACATCATTTTTATAAATTTGACTATCTTCTGGACTTGAATTATTGGATTCTTTCATTTCAGATTCTGTATTATTATAATAATTGTATTTAATTTTTTGGTTAGAGTTAACTTGTTGATTAGGATGGTTATTCAATTTCACACTTTCAATGGAATTATTTCTAAATACATCAAAATCACGACTGAGTGCTTCAGGACTTGATTCCGTAATCGCGTAGTCACTGTAATCTGTTTTATGAGAAAAAGCCGAGTGAAATGAAGCATTATCATCTTGAGATGCAAGTCCCTCACTTTTTTTGCGGGAAAAAACTTCTGAGTTCAGAAAGTTCTGCTTTTGCAACTGTATTTCTTTCAGCTTAGGAGATTCAAACAATTTATTGATAGACTCACAGGAGCTCTCATGTTGAACAGTAGACAGGTCAGAATCAAGAGCTTTTTGAAGTGATTTATGTTTCAGAAATGACGACTTATGTTTCACAATTGGTAACATATTTTGATCCTTTGGCAATCGAATAGGTAAGGATTTTTCATTTAAATTATTTTTTTGACTGAGAGCAGCAGTTTCATTCAAGCTACTATTACTATTCAAATTTCCCATATTACTAGTTTTCTTATTATAACCTGGAGATTCTATAATCGAAGACATGGTAGTCGTCTTTGGGTAACTTGACACGCTGTTTTTATTATGCTCTTGATTATTGTAGGAACCATGTATGGGAGTAGTTGGGCTTTTTAACGTCAAAGGCATTAAGGGGCTTGCAGCAAATCCACTCCTTGAATTGAGATAGAATGGCAGTGATATTCCAAAGTCTTGATGATTAAGGTTGTCGATATCAAGAGAGCGTTCGTTATAAAATGGTGCAAGTTGAGAATGATGAAACTGCCTTTTTGTTGGGGAGTCAAATCCTATAATGGCTTTTCCACAACTAGCGGAAGAAGATGGTGTCAAAGCGGTTTTAATTCTTTTTGAGTTCTCAAGAGGTGTTTTAAATAGTTCGAATTTAGGTTTATTGAGATCAATTGAAATATTTTCATTATCAGATAAAAATCTATTTTTCCTATCGTTTGTGCTACTATTGCTTCGACTTCGTATTTTTCCCAATGGGTTTTGAAATTTGGGTCGACTGAAAAGGTCATCCATATTGAGGTAATCTAACAATTGGTCAGATTTTCCTTTCTTTAAAGGGCTTGCTTGGTTTTGATTATTCTGATGTGGAGGTACCAACAGTTGCAGTTGTGATTGCTGTTGTTGTCTTTGAGTTTGAGGTTGTTGTGATTGCTGCTGCTGCTGTTTTTGTCTTGCCCATCTTTCCATCTTGATATCAAATTCGTGTCTTGATTCTAATTTTTGAATTTCTTCATTGGTACAAGCTAATGGTTGAGTTTTGAACCAATCATGATCAATAGCATCATCAGCATTAAATCTCTTATTTGGATCTAATGTGAGTAATTTTGAAAGTAAATTTATTGCTAAAGAGTCCATTTTAGCTTCATTAAATTTTGTTATTAAGTTGCCTTCAAGCTTCATTTTTAATTTTTTTGTGTCAAGTTTTTCAAGGTTTTTATTGTTATTTGGGCTACCATAGTCGTTCAATATTTTTTCTTCTTTTAATTTATCAAACAAAGGCATTTTTCCCTTTGTTGGAGAACCAACTAGTTTAAAAATTTGATTTAATTGGTCTAAATCTGAAGATCCAGTTAATAGTGGTTGTCGAGTGTAAAATTCAGCAAACACACAGCCTGCTGCCCATATATCAATTGCTGTAGTATAATAACGATCACCCAAGAGGATTTCTGGAGCTCTATACCACCTGGCGACCACCAAGTTTGTCAATTGTTGTTGACCGCCTCCGTGTCCTTCATTCTTTGCAGGGACTCGACCAGTATATCTTCGAGTCAATCCAAAATCGGCGATTTTTAACAAATTATTTTTAGAAACAAGAATATTTGCAGTTTTAATATCTCTATGAATGAAATTTTGAGAATGAAGATATGATAGACCATTGAAAAGTTGAAGCATTAAATTTTTGATTTCACTCAAGTTTAATTTGATTGTTAAATTGGAAATTATTCCTGCCAAATCACAAGTCATATATGGCAAAACAAGGAAAGTATCGAGAAGATCATTTTCTTTATTAGTTGTGGACGAGGTAGAAATATTATTTAGATGAAGAATATCTAATAACTGAAGTAGATTTTTATGTCTAAAAGTTTTCAAAGCAATGATTTCTCTTAAACTTGTTATATGAAACCCTTGAGATGAGTCGTTAGTGGTTAGCTTTTTGATAGCTACTAGTTTATGTGGCGCACTTTTTTGACGAGCTTTATAAACAAAGCCAAAAGTTCCTTCTCCTATTTGGTTTATTATAGAATAATCTTTAAGTTGAAGTTCAGTATTGGGTGTCTTTGACATTGTGCATTTTTAGCTTCTTCGATAAATAGAGATAGCGAAGCACTAAAAGCAAGCGGCAAAATATAACTTGATCTTGTGACAACAATAAACCCTTTTATATAAATATATATATCATATAAATATATATATTTATATATCTATATTTTTATTATTTAGTTTTATTGCTCAATAGTGATTTCTTTTAGTTGTAATATTTCTTCTCTTTTTTTAAAAAAAAAAATGATTTTTTTTTTTTTTTTTTTTTTTTTTTTTTTATTATTATTTTATTTTATTTTATTTTATTTTATTTTTTTTTTTAATTTGCCCCACCTATGTCAAGCAAGAAGATATGTAATTTGAGGTCAGATTTTAAATGAAGAAAAATTTATTATTTTTAAACAGCAGAAACAAAAAAATAAAATTAAAAAAGAATAAGATTTTCAGGGACGCGAAGAAAAGAAGACGAAGAAAAAATTAAATTTAAAAAACAATTTTCACACAATTTTTAAATTTAATTTTTTTTTGTTAAAAAAAAACAAGAACCGCCCGCAACAAACAAACAAACAAACAACTTCTCCTTGTCCACAATTACACAACAAATTTTACACCTTAAATTCATGGATAAGCAAACAATCAAAGAAAAAACAAGTAATAAAAAATAACAATAATAATAATAATAATAATAATAATAATAATAATAATTGTAAGGAGTTTGCGGATGGAAGAAAAAAACTGAAAATGAATTTTTCAAGAACTCAACAGCCATTGATGGCTGATAACAACATCTTAACATTGGGTACATATAAAATGAGAAAAGACAATCAAAGAATTTCTGTTCAAAGCAAATATGAAATCATTGGATATATTGCATCTGGAACTTATGGAAGGGTTTATAAAGCAAAATCAAAGGATCCTAGTAAACAAGGACAATTATATGCAATCAAAAAATTTAAAGGTGATTCAAAAGATGGAGAAATCACCCAATATTTAGGAATCTCACAATCAGCATGTCGTGAAATGGCCCTTTGTCGAGAATTAAATAATGAAAATATCACAAAGTTGGTGGAGATCATTTTGGAAAAAAAATCAATCTACATGATTAGTGAATTTGCCGAACATGATTTGTTACAAATTATCCATTTCCATTCCCAAAATGGAATGAAACAAATTCCTGAATCAACCGTTAAATCAACAATTTGGCAGATTCTTAATGGGGTGTCTTTTTTGCATCAAAATTGGGTCATTCATCGTGATTTAAAACCAGCAAACATCATGGTCACTTCAAATGGAGAAGTCAAAATCGGTGACTTGGGATTGGCAAGAAGATTCAATAATCCTTTACAAACTTTATATTTGGGGGATAAAGTCGTGGTAACCATTTGGTATAGAGCCCCAGAGCTTTTGTTGGGCGCAAGACATTATACTCCAGCTATAGATATGTGGTCTGTTGGATGTATTTTGGGTGAATTATTGGCATTAAGACCAATGTTTAAAGGAGAAGAAGCAAAAATGGATAATAAAAAAAATATCCCTTTTCAAAGAAATCAAATGCAAAGAATTATAGAAGTATTGGGGTTTCCAAATGTAAGTAAATGGTCCTCGTTAGTCAAATATCCCGAATATCCAGCTTTACAAGAATTGGGTAAAATGTCTCCTCCAAGACTTCATAGTTGGTTCTCAAACGCTTGTGGGAATTTCAATGCAAAAATAATATCTTTATTAAGTGCTTTGTTAGAATATGATCCAGCTAGAAGAATGACTGCTCATGATGGCTTGCTTCATCCTTATTTCTTGGATGCTCCAAAAGTTTTGGATAATGTATTTGAAGGCTCAAAATTCAAATACCCAGCAAGAAAAATCGCAAATGACGCCAGTTATTTCCATCAAGTCAATTCTAAAAGACATCATTATGATGGATCCACTGCTCAATCAAGAAAAAAGACAAGGTATTGATTCATTTATATTGTCTTTTGTATTATCATTAGAAATGACCTATTTTATTATTAATTTTTTTTTTTTTTTTTTTTTATATGCTATTATTTTCCGGTATAACCAATCCCTTTCCTCCATGTCATGTATTATATGTATTATATTTCTTTAATTTCCTGGCTCAGTTTTTGTTTTTGTTTGGTTTTTGTATTTTTAGTGGAGATAGACAAAATTTTGGAGTTAATTATTTATGGATTAATTATTATTTTATCTTGATTTTATTTTTATTTGCTCAATTATTATTGTTATTATTATTATTATTATTTATTTATTTATTTATTTATTTATTTATTTATTTATTTATTTATTTATTTATTTATTT
>JASTUB010000445.1:0-13766 GCA_031124825.1 Saccharomycopsis vini
ATCAGTTCTTCTCAGTAGAAATACTGGGTTATCGAGTATCGTAAGATGCGCGAGTTCGAATCTCGCATCCTTCAATTTTTTTGACACATCAACACATTGTTTATTTTGAGTTTTTTATTTGATAATATTTCTTCCATTTTTTAGATATATTTTTAAATCCCAATCTTCATCAAAGTGTGGGACATCACCTTTTCCATGTTTATGTGGTTTACATGGTGAAAAGTTTCTAAGCTATGATAAGTTATCATCAAGTAATACAAGAGTTGTATTTGTATACTGGTATATACTAATATCATTTACTAAAACTACTCGAATAAGAGCTCTGAGCCAATTTTCTTAGAGCGCTATGTTAATTCTTGAATTTCTTTGTTTTTCTTACCAAAATTACTTTACATCCATCTGCCGATTAATATATAAAGTCAATTGGTTATTTTTCACGCTTCCTTAAATGATCAGTCTTTTTGACTTTTTACAAATCCTGATCTATCTGGGAAGTCACTTCTTTTGAAAAGTAAACAAATTGCGCAAAACATTTTGTAGTGACATTGCTCTACATTTTTTTGTCTTCCCCAACTGTCGGGGACTCAATTCCATGCTTGGCCACTTTTTGTTTTTTTTCTTTTGCGGTAGTATGGTCTAGTTATAATATCTGGTTATTATATCAGAATATAGCTCCAAGTTAGTATCTTTATACAATAGCATTACTAGTGATGTTATTTATGTTACAAGGTTTGTCTTCTTTTCGGAAATCTAGCAATTTGTTTTTGTTGTGATTCATTTTGAACTTTTGAAAAACTGTTTCAATGAGTTTTAGTATATTTTCTCATTGGTATGACGGTTTTTATTGTTGCTTAATATATTCAAGAGTTTTTATACATATTATTGTTATCCTCACGTATATTTCTTTTGCTGTTTCGAAGTCTCCCTTCGCCTCTGCATTCTTGTCTCCTTATATTTTCCAAGCATAAGATTTTCGGTAACTAAAGAGATCAGATTTAAAATAAACAAGTAAAAGCTTTTGCAATAAAAAGTTTAGAGATTGTTTGATTTATGGAGGTGATATTTTCTTTAATTGGGACTATTTTTCACCACTCAACCAAACTTCGCTCTAATATTAAGAATTGGGTTTCAATAAAAAATGTAACCTACAATGAAGTTTTACAGAATCCTGGCTGTTTTATTAAAGCGTGATGAATTATAATTATCATATCTTACAAAAAGAAAGATTTCTATTGAGAAATGATAGCGGCAAATTCCCATTAAAAAATTAATGATTGCCTTTGATCGGAGTCGAACCGACGATCCCCTCATATCTCAGAACAACTATTCTTACAAGTGAGGTGCCTTAACCACTTGGCCACAAAGGCAACTTAATGAACTAAAAATAAGTTTTTGTCACCAGAAAAATCAAAGTTTCAAACAAACAACGTGTTATCTGGCAAAAATTGATGTCCTTGTTAGGTTTTCCCCTCTATTTAGTATATAGTTTAGTTCATAAATGTACGACTTTTTGTGATGGTAAAAAAAAAAAAAATTTGAAAAAAAAATGCAAATAACTAATTAAAAAATTACTGACTTGAATTAATTTTAATAATATTTTGATTGATCTTTTGAATATTTTCTATTTTATAATAGATTATATAATGTTTATGGATTATATAATGTTTATAGATTTTAGTGCAAATCTAGTATGTTTAGTTTACGTTCCAGAGAAAAAAAATTTCACCTGGTCTTAATTAAATTATTTCTCATTAAACAAATCTATTATATTAGATTCTACTTTTGTCAAACTCTTGAGCGGATTTATGGTACATTAATTAGTTAGCTTCAAAATAGAACGAAAACAATAGGCTACACTTATGACATTTTAAATTAAAATTTTTCTAATAGTTACAAACTTTTTCATAATTTTAATATAGTCCTAAGTGCTGTCGTTTCTTCCCCCCCCCCCCCCCCAATATAAAAAAAAAAAATTCTGTCCTGGTGATCATTATAAAAGATAAGATTGAATCATTCATATTTTATATTCATTAGAAAGGTACAATTTATCGGCAAGAATTGAAGCCGCATTAAAAATTAACAAAATCTATAAATTAACAAAATCTATAAATTAAACATTGCTCTGTATTGACATTCTCCAACCTCTTTATATACTCAACCAAATAGATAACCTGTCTTGGTTTACGATCGGGCCACTGGTACAAATACCACAATAGGGTTTCTTCTTTTTTTTTTTTTTTTTTTTCTACTGAAGCAGTGGAACTCTGAAATTAAGATACAAAATTAGGCAGTAAATCAGTTTGAGAATTCATGGCGAAAAAAAAACAAAAAAACATGACACCTTTTGAAATTTCAATACAAAAGAAAAAAGAAAAGCAAAATCACTATAAACAAAAAATAGCAAAGCAAAAAAAAACATATTATTATTAGAAAGAATTACAATGGATGGGAAGAAGGGGAGGAGGACCGCCGTAAATGAAAAGAAATGAAAAAAAAAAAAAAAAAAAAAAAAAAATAGAAATAAAAAAAAAAATAAAAATTGATTATTATTAGAGAAATAAATGTATATGCGTAAGTTAAAAGTAGAATTTTTTTTTTTTTTTTTTTTTTTTTTTTCAGATATCAAATTCTAATGGTATAATCAGGTCCACTTTGTGTTATATAACGTACCCAAGGATACGATTGGTATTGTAATTTTGGTTCATTAATTTTTAAATATCTAACTTGTAATCCAGAGGTGATGAAATAAGGCACTTGAAATTTCACACTTATTGGTCTTTTTGATTTGAAAGTTGGGTCATCATTAGTGACTGAAGGCAAACCTAATTCTGCAATCATTGCTGCTTCTTTACCACCATTAAATTGTTTGATTTTCCATACAACACAAGAGTTTTCAGGAGTATATTTGATTGAGCCATTAGAAGTTTGAAATTTAGGAGAATCTGCATCTTCAGGAACTGGAATTGAGATTTCTACATCATTTGCAGTTGATTTTTTTTTAATTTGGGCTCTTGCTCTTGCTTTAATTTCCACTCGAGAATTGGAATGGATTTTGACTCGACAATCAACCCATATAAGAGGTTTAATTGGAGTTGATAATCTATAACTCATCAATTCGAATTCTCCATCCGGTGGAATAAATGTAATAAGTTTTTCATTTTCAAATTTGGATAATCTAACACATTGATGGAATTTCACATCTTCAAGTTCTAAACCTTTATTTCCAGCAGCTCCACTTGCTCCACCGTTACTACGATTTCCTCCATTACCAGGATTACCATTACCGCCAAAAATCCCTTTATCATTTAAACCTAGTCTTAAATCTGGCATACCAGATAAATTTGATTTGATTTTGATTTTCCCCAAGATTTCAGATCTCAAGACTTGACCATTTGGATTGATCAACATATTTATACTTTCAATAACATCCAAAAATACTTCATTTTTTTTATAAAAAATCCCATCAGTTCTCCAACTAACTGAATTAGTAACGGCATTTGGTGGTCTTTGTTGAGTTGATTTCAATTTTATCAAAGCATGTGATTTTTGAGTAATATATTCTTTCAAAATTTTTGTATCTGTGGTTTGAGGAAATCCATAATCCATCATTTCATCTAATAATTCATAAATTAATACAAAATTATCCCTTATTGATTCTTCTTCCAAATTTTTGAAATATTCAGTTAGTACTTCGATTAATTTATTTAAAAAAAGCATAATTTCTAATGCATTGTCGTTTTTTTTGGTTAACCCTAAAAGAAATAAATCATTATGAACGATATAAATATAATTGATTCCTTTATGGTTGAATATTGGTGGGGCAGCTGGATTTTCTTCTTCAGCTTCTAATTTAAGTAATGAAAATTTCTCAATTGCTGTATATGGAATGTCTCCTTTATAATCACGAGAAAGTAATGGCTTCCCCTTGGCATCAAGAAAATATATTATAGATGCCATGATGTATGTAATTATTTATATTTGTTATCTCTTTGTTATTTTGTTTTGTATTTTTTTAATTTGATTAGATTGACAGTGTATTGTGTATTGGTGTCTTTTTCCTCTATAAAACTCTCTCCCATCTGAAAAAAAAAACGAAAAACAGAAAATCCTATTTTATGATCTGTTAGTTACCCGTTTTTTGAACCCATCGAACGAGCTTTTTTTTGTTTTTTTTTCAACATGAATATGTACGTTGAAAAAAACAAAAAAAGAAAATATCAATAGTAATAATTCATTTACAAACATATATATGTTTAATAAGAATGAAAGTTTGAAAAGTAAATAATATAAGAAAAAAAAAAAATAGTAACATAACATAGCATAATAGAAAACGTCATTTCTCACCACTTATACAGCCTAAGAGAGACTATATAAAATCAATATTAAATATACATGAATGATTTATCAAATAAACCTAATTGGTGGAGTAAAAACGAAAGAAATTTCTTCAAATTTCTTTCATTTCCAATACTCGCTATTGTAAGTGATACTTTGTTTGATTACCATTGATCTACCACCGCACGAATTCTACCTCCCAATTCCTCTTGATTTGCTTGCCACAGTTTTACAATTTTCAAGTCAATATCGTTGACGCTTGGTGTTGATGGGATGGAATCCTTTGTTGACTCTTCATCCTCTTCATCATTGTCATCATCATCATCATCTTCTTCTTCTTCTTCTTCGTCTACTCTTGTTTCATCGTCGCCTTCATTGACTACAATTGTAACTTCTTGTTTTTGCTGCTTTTGAATAAAATCACGATAATCTTCAAGTAATTTGATTCCCATATTTTTTAAATCCGGTTCTGAATGTTTCAAGTCAGAAATTTTATCCTTCAATATCGATATTGTAGATTCTATCATTTTATTTTCTTTATTTATTGTCTTTTCATCAACATCATTTTCACTATTTACTTTTTCTAACTCATTTTCATATTTGGACAATTCTTCAACGAATTTTTTTTGCAAATAATCGAAAAGAACTCCATTACGTTCATTTAACCCCAATTTACGATTACTTTCAAAAAGTTTGATCATCATAGTTAAATTTGGTCCTTCCACTACTTCATTTTCACTATCACCTTCATTCATACTGTTATTATCCCATTCGTTTCCACCACTAGAGTTACAAGAAGAAGAGGAAACAGATTTTCTGTAGCTGTTGTTGTTTTTATAATATTGGCCACGTTTGTTGTTATGGTCATGATATCCGTTAGAAACTTTTCTTCCATATCCATTCATCAGATATTGTTGTTGATAATGATAATTGTTATTATTATGGTGGTTATGATGATGGTGATTTCTTGGATTCATTGCCGTACCATTTTTCATGCTTCCTTTGTGAAGATAATAGTTGTTTCCTGGATCTATTGCACCACCAATGTTGTACAAAACTTCAGGGCGATAAAACCCTGTTCCTTGTGTGGTATTTTGTTGACGCATCAAAGCCACTGATTGAGCAGCAGCAGCAGCAAAAGCCATTCTTTTCATATATTGTTGTTGTTGTTGTTGTTGTTGTTGTTGTTGTTGTTGTTGTTGTTGTTGTTGTTGTTGTTGCAATGCCGGAGGCTGTGTGTGTAGTGGTGGTGGTGGCATTGAACCAATAGGAATTGCTGAAGATCCTGAAATACCGTTTCCCATTATTGAGGTAAGGGGTAGTGGAATACCTGAAGATGGACCTGAATGGGGAGCTGAGGAAGATGGTGAAATAGCAGAAGCAGCAGGAATGAAATGACGAGGTTTTTCATTCTGAATTGAAGCCAGAACATCACTCATTGATCTTTGATGATGATTTTTATCTTTATCTCTTTTTTGGGCAAATGAGATTTGAATTTTATGGTTATGATTGTTATCGATAGATTTTTCATTCATTTCAACTAAAGCATTTGAAGCTTGTAAAGTGTTGATAAAACAAACAAACCCAAACCCACGAGAATTTCCATTTTCATCAGTCATGATTTTAGCCGAGACGATTTCACCAAATGGGCTAAACAAATCATAAAATTGGCGATCATTCATACTAAATGGCAAATTTGTTACATATAAATTTGTATCTTGGTATTGAATGATTTCCGAGGAATTGGAACGGGAATGTGATGATGAGGAAGATGATGATCCGATCATTGCTTGTGGAATTCCTTGACCAATGATTGAATTACCACGAGTACCATGAGGTGGAAGAGGAGAAGGAGGAGGAGGCCAATATTTGAATGATGGGTTATAAAATTGATAAGGAAATCTTGACATGTTATAAATATCATAATAATTATAAAAAGCCATAGGACCATTGAAGGAGCCAAGAGGAGGCGGGAAAAATTGTTGAGGAGAGTTGAATCCATTTTCCTCCGTATGATTATGATGGTTGTGGCTTTTGTTATTATTATCGTTGTCATTATTGTTATTTCTATGATTATTATTATTACTATTATTATGATGATGATGATGGCGCTCATGCATATTTCTTTCTTCTCTCCTTTGGGCTCTAGAAATTTGTAATAAATTACCATGTAATTCTTTGTGATTCAATTCTTCTATTGCTTTTAATGCATCTTCATGATTTGCATATTTAATAAAACCATAACCTTTTAAAGTAGCAGTGGTAGTAATATCTGAAGCGGAATTATCAAGAGGTTGAATTTTTTTTTCATCAATAACATTTTCATTTTTTTCATCATTTTTATTTTTTTCATCAATTTCATCTTCACCACTTTCTTTAGTTTCTTTTGGTAAGAAAAAAGAATCAATTTTACCATAATTACTGAATAAATCGAGAAATTCTTTTTCCAGTACGGAGATTGGGATATTTTTGACGTATAAATTTTTGAAATTTGCCTTTTCTTGTCGTAATCTAGAGATTCTTTCTTTTTTAGAAATATGACGATTCAAATATAAAGTTGAGTCTTTCCAATCTATACCATTAAGTCCGGAAATTGCCGATTTAGCAGAAATTCCAGTAGAAAAATTGACAAACCCATAACCTTTGGAAACTCCGGTTGATGAATCAACAACGATCTTACAAGCAACAATAGATCCATAATCTTTAAACAATTCCTCTAAATCGTTTACTGTAACTGATTCATTGAATCCACGGATGAAAACATTACCAGGATGGGATAATGTATCGTACTCCAAAGTTACTGTTGCGTCAAAGTTTTCATCATTGATAGATTCTGACAAAATTACTTCCATTGATTCCGCATCTTCTTGGTTTTCATAACGGATTGCAAAAGAATTCTCGAATTTGTTGAGCCAATGAAACCCATTATTGACAGTATTATCACCGTTGTTATTATCATCGGCTTCGGCATCGGCCAGCCCGCTTGCAGCAGCAGCAGCAGCAGCAGCAGCAGTAATAGTAGTAGCAGTAGCGGCAGCAATTGAAGATGAAGAAGAATCGGTGGACTTGACAATAGAGATTAATTGTTGTAAAACCCTTTGATCGGGACTTTCTACCGTCAAAGTCACTGGAGAAGTGGATGAAGTATCAGTGATGGGGTTATGGAGTAAGAATGAGGAATCCAGAGACATTTTTTAGGGTTTTTTTTGGCAATGATATATGAATGATCTTTGGTGATTGTCAAAAAAGCATGAAAAGACATCAAAACATGAAAAAAAAAAAAAAAAATAAAATAAAAAAAAATAAAAATAAAAAAAAGTAAAAAAAAATAAAATAAACTAAGAATACAAAAAGAAAAGAAAAGAACCAAATTAAAATCAAACAAAAGAAAAAGACAGAAAAAGACTGTAGAAAAAAAAAAAAAAAATGAAATTAAAATCACCCTAAAAAAAAAAAAAAAATCCCCAAAAGATTTTCTCTCCAATTTTAAATGACTCCAGAAAGATCCGAATCCCGTAGTTACCGATAAAAAAAAATTAAAAAAAAAAAAAAAAAATATCGAAATCAAATGAATTAAAACACAAAAAATAAACCTAAAATTGTATTGAAAAACTAGGGGAAGAAAAATAACACAGAAGAAAAATAAATAATTGATACTAAACATAAATGATAAATGAATAAAGCAACATAGTGTACGAGAGTATATGGGATAAAACTTCACTATCAAAAAAAAAAAAAAAAAAAAAAAAAAAAAATGGCTCGACCGCAGATTACAATTTTATCCGGCCGAAAGATTTCCGGGTTTTTTCTAATTCTTTATTATTTGATTTAATATTAATCGTTACATTCATTGGATTATTATTATTATGTTGTACTGTATAGATGTATTTGATCCAACTGACCTATTTTTGGAAAAAGTAAAATACCATTCTTGTTTATTGTGAGTTTGTGTGTTTTGATCTCTTATTTTTGCTTGGATTTTTGACAGGAGGTGACAGAAAAAAAGCTTCTCTTTTTTTTTGCTCTCAAAAAACCGGTTTGAAATAATTAAATGAGGATAAAGAAAAAAATTAAAAAAAAATAAAAATAAAATGAATCAAAGAGAACAGTTTCTGTGAGATTGCCGTAGTTCTTGTTACATATGTTATCCATAAATTTCAATAGACATATTCTTTTCCATATTTAACATCTCTTCTTCTTCTTCTTCACACACAATAGAAGCAGCTTCTCGTAAAAAAAAAAAACAAAAAAAAACACGACCAAAAAAGGAAATTAGAGGGGTGTTTCACCCTCTAGCTTACAGTTTCTATTAACAAAAGTTGATACTGCTACAACAACAACAAAAAAAAAAAAATTAAATGCCAATTATAATCTACAAATAATAATAAATAAATGAAAAATGAAAGGAATGAAGGGTAAGATTAAATATTAAACGAACTTTCTCCTGGAAGAATAAGACCTGCTTGTACTTTTTGTTCATTATTCCAATCAAGATATGATGATATTAAACTCAAAACTTCAAATTTTTTAGAGTCGCCACGAGGCAAAGA
Source organism: Saccharomycopsis vini (assembly GCA_031124825.1). Classification (NCBI taxonomy): domain Eukaryota; kingdom Fungi; phylum Ascomycota; class Saccharomycetes; order Ascoideales; family Saccharomycopsidaceae; genus Saccharomycopsis; species Saccharomycopsis vini. The sequence continues at coordinate 8,886 of JASTUB010000445.1, forward strand.
AACAAATTTTAGCATCAAGTTACTGATTAATTCCTTATCAACAGTCCCACTTTCTTCATTCTTTTTAATAATCGCCAATGCTTTAGTGAGATGCTCATTAAGTATAATCGCTTCATGTCGAAGCTTACCAACTATCAATTGTTTTTCTTTAACTTCTTGTTCAAGTCTAGGTATTTGACCCGTTTTATTTTGTAATTCAATCAACTGTTTTTCATATGTTTCCACTGCTTTATTGAGCTTCTCAACATTTTTGGTCTCTTGTTCATTTTTTAATAACACCGAATTACACAACAATTTTGATTCATCAAGTTGTTGTTTATAACTGGTCACTAATTTTTGATGATTAAATCTCATGTTATTGATTTCAGATTGTAAATTATTAATGGTATTAATCTTATCATCCACAAGATTCTTTAAATCACTTATTTCAATATTCATTGAGCTTTTCACAGATTTTTCTTCACTTAAAACGAGCTTCAACCCATCAAATTTCTCTTCTAATGTACTAATATATAAATCTTTTTCTTTGATTTTTGAATCCATGAAATTCAATTTCTTTTTATTTGCATCATCGCTTTTTTGTGTCTGCTGTTGCAATTCATAGATTTCTTCAGATAATTTTTCAATAGACAAATTGGCTTCATCCAATTCTTCAGCAACATTACCATGTTGTTTCAATAACTCATGATATTTACCTTCAACAGTTTTCTTCTCCACTTCTAAACTATTCAATTTCTCTTGAGTCAAGCTTAATTGATCTTGAGCTTCTTTCATTTTATGAAAAACAGATTTCATTGAAGAAAGCCTACTAAGAAGACTATTATAATTGTTTTGTTGTTTAGTGGTTTCTTCTTGACTTTGTTTCAATTGAGTCTCTAATTCCCTGATCTGAGCTTGTAAGGATCCTATCAATTTATCATCATTTTCAGCAATATTGTCATGTTTAGACGGGTCAATATTCTCTTTTTCTTCTACACTACTAGTATTGTTTTCATCAGGTATACTACTGGACGATGTTGTATCATTGCTATTATTATTATTATTATTATCATTATTCTTCTTCTTATCGTTATCAAGACTTAAGTTTTGGGTTGATTCTTCAATTTCAGTCTTTTCAAGTTTGATTTCTGTATTATCTATAACCTCAGAATTGGCTTTTGAATTCTCATTTTTGACACTTGGACTATTATTGTTGCTCTTTGAGTTTTTCTTTTTGCCCATTGTTTCGCTTCTACTGAAATAATATATTCTTATCTTGTTTGTTGTACTATACGTTTCCAGTTTTTATGACCTTTTTTTTTTTTTTTGTCTTTTTTTAGTGTGAAAAGAAAAACAGAGAGAAAAAACAAAAAAAAAGTATGGAAAGTAGGGTGACCCCTGGACAATCAAACTAAAAAAAAAAAAAAAAAAAAAAAAAAGAAAAAAAGAAAAAAATTGAAAAAAAATTTACGAGAACATCATGATTTGATGATAAAAATAATCATACAAGCAAATTAATATTCATACAAAAAAATGTCTGATTTTGAAGAGAATGACCTTATACTTCCAGCAGACACTCTAGCTGCTCTTGCGGAATTCCGTCAAGAAGAACAACAAAGATTAGAACAATTTCAAAGTTTGCATAATGCCGCCGATCTGGATTTTCAAGATCGTAAAGAAAGAGATATTGAATTATTTAAAGAAGATTGGCAATTATCACAATTTTGGTATAATTCCAAAACTGCTACTCTATTAGCTCAAGAATTATTGGAAGGTGCTGATTCAGATACCAAAATTGCCATAATAAGTGCTCCTTCAGTTTATGCAGCAATGACAAAATTACCGGCTTCTGATTTTCCTCAAGGAGTTAGTTTACAGAAAAACGTTTGGTTATTTGAATTCGATACTCGTTTCAAATACCTCGCTGGAGATAGATTTGTTTTTTACGATTTCAATAAAGCTCTTGAAAACCTTCCTAAAGAACTCTTGAATCAAACCCATCGTGTATTAATAGATCCACCATTTTTAACCGATGATTGTCAAGTTAAAGCAGCTCTTAGTGTACGTCAATTGTTGACATCTAATAAAGACGAAATTTCCACAAATGGCGTCAAACAATATAGATTGCTTAGTTGTACTGGTGAAAGAATGTCAAACACTATTAAAAAAGCTTATTCTGATACCAAAATGACAACTTTCTTCCCAGAACATGAAAGAGGGTTGAGTAATGAATTTAGATGTTATGCCAATTATGAAGGCAAAAACTGGAAATTCCAATAAAAAACTCAACCTCACTCACTCACTCGCCCATCCATCCATCTATAGAAGATAAAGTACTTTTTGTTTCTTTTGTTATTTTTTGTTTTTTTTTTCCAATGTATTATAATCCCCAATTTTTTTTTTTTTTTTGTTAAATCTATATGTAAGCAAGCAAAAAAAAAAAAAAAAAATAAAAAATAAAAAATAAAAAAAGTGGAGGTAAACAATACAAATTCTATTCTATAAAATGTAGATTTTAATCTCTATAAACTCCAATCTATTAGTTTCAAATGGTAAGGTATAATGTAGAAAAATGAAAATCTTGTGAAACTTCTACACCACTTTCCATTTCTTCTGCTAATTTACTCACTTCTACTTTTTTCACTGAATGTTCTGTGAAACCAAGAAATTCTGTATAATAACCAACTATTTCATGTTCCACAATAACACGAGCAATAATATTTTTCACTTTTTCAGAATCTTCAATCTTGGCTTCTTTTTCCATCTTTTTAACATCTTTCACAACAATATCTAGCATGACTTTCCCAATTCTTGAAACATGATGAGCTGTAAATGCAGTGATTTCTAATTTTTTACCAAAAGAATCTTCTTCTTCAAAAGGTTTGATCCCAAATGTACAAATGGTTCTTTTCACCATATCGGAAGTATATTCCCATTTTTCATCACAAATAATCGGTTCAATCTCTTTTAATGAATCATTATTATCATGAAGGATTCTTTTGTCTTTATGATAACTTTCTAGCCACTCTTCACTGGCTACTAAAATGTACAAATAGCATCCTTCTTTAGTAAACTCAAGATCTTCATTAAGTTTGGATGCATATTTGATTCTTGCACTTTTGATGATCCCATACTTGAATCTAGGACGATTGTAACCAGCATTGATAATTTCAAGACATGATATTTGATTGGCCTTTGATATTTCGGTATCACCGTCAAGTAATAGCCTAGAAACTTTGTATAATTTAAGTCCCGAATCAGTTGACATCGTTAACGGGGTTGTGTGCACTCAAAAAGAAATTGAAAAACAAAAAAAAAAAAAAAAAGTATGGTAATAGGTAATTGATCCAAAGTAATGCATATATAGAAAAAAAAAAAAAAAAAAATAGGTTTACGTTGTATTGTTGACTCAACGTTGAAAAAAATTAAACATTATCTTGCAGTTTCTTGCCTATAGGCAAGTCCCGGAAGTTTTCTCCGAAAATTATTTAGTCAATAATTCAAATCTGTTTTAATTTTCCACACGCAGATTTTTTTCATTTATCTTTATCCTTTTTCTTTATTATTTTTTCTTTATTCATTTTTTGATTTTCCCCTTTCTGTTTTTTACAGCAGTTCGTCTTCCGAAGATTTTTATCCCGTCGAGGAGATTGGTTTATATTACTAATATATGACTAATTTTATGTAAAAAAAAAATTCAGTGTCAAATTAGAAAAAAATAAAGAAAAAGGTTAATGACAACAGCAGGATTCGAACCTGCGGGGTAAAGCCCAAAAGATTTCTATTCTTTCTCCTTATATATATTTTTTTCAACACAGAAAACTAGATTTATATTAAATTCTATACATATATATATTAGGGGAAAATCTTCCAAAAGATCGTCCAAAGGTATGCTCAATAATGTTGTTTTTGTTTTTTCCCTTTTTGTGATTTTTTCAAAGTTACTTTGGGTTGGTGGTATGGTCTCCTTAACCGCTCGCAGGTGTTGCCAAAGTTGTGGACCTTGAAAACCAGTTTCCTTTTAGAAATATTTTGAATCTTTCATTCGAAATTTTTATTTAGCTCTGCTACATACTTCAAACATACACTAAGTTACGTACGATATAGATATCATATATATTTGATGCGTATGTTTTAACCTATGAGCGTCTTTTGAGTTTTCCTTGTGAAGATTAGCTTCATCTAGATAAGATGAATAAAAAAACATAAAAAAAGTAAATTCCGATACCGGGAGTCGAACCCGGGTCTGCTCGGTGAAAGCGAACCGTGCTAGCCGTTACACTATATCGGATTTCTTGAGAACAAACTTTTAATTCAGACCCAGACAAAAAAATAACTTTTTGCCAAAGTAACACAAAATCAATTTTATTCATATAAACTGTTTTTGTTTCTCTTATATATTTATGAAAAATTAACTTGTCAATTTTTGCAGTCTATTTCTCAATAGTTGTAATTAATAGCTCTAAAGGCTCCCTAAATGCAAAAGAAAGATCCATAAACGGTGTGTCGATGAAAGAGGGCTTGACAGTAACCTAAAGAGAAGTCATTTTAATTATAAATAATAGTTTACTACTAGAAAAACTAAGGTAAAAAAAATGGTTGTCTGATCAAAATAGCTATCTGTGAAATTTAAGTGAGATCGTTTTATAATAAAAAAATAATGAATAATGATTAGTAATATTAAAGGGAAATATTACTGTAAAGAAATAGGAGAAATTATACAATAGAAATGATATTAAACAATAAATAGAATAAAAAGAATAAAAAAAAATAAAGTGAGCTTCTTCCCTTGAAGGGAGTATTTATTACCATCAACCACAAAAAGATTGCCCTCACTCAGATTTGAACTGAGGATCTCTACATTACTAGTGTAGCGCCTTACCAACTTGGCCATAAGGGCTT
>JASTUB010000446.1:0-13739 GCA_031124825.1 Saccharomycopsis vini
AAAAAATCATTATCAAAAATTTCAAAATTTCCTAAAGAAGACAAAAAAAAAAAAAAAAAAAAAAAAAAAAAAAAAAAAAAGATATAATTTCTAGATATATCAATATTCAAAGTTCCTTTGCTATATTGAGAAATACGAAAAATATCTTGGAAATTTCGAAAACAATCGGCAAGATTACCAAAAACTATCCAAATACTGTAATTACCTCTCTCTCTTTCTCTTTCTCTATCTCACTCTATCTCTACTCCCACGCTTCCTAAAATTGTAGCAATAATATTCTTTAAGTTCTTGCTCAGATTTAAAAACTCCACGCTAAGTACAAGTTTAGTTTATGAAATAACCTCCTATTGCAAAAACTTCTTGCTATCACAGCGTTTATTACCTGATTATATATTATAACAGAAGGCTGTATTTGACAAATCATACAAAGCCAAAAAAAAAAAAAAAAAAAAAGAAAAAAAAACTACAGCTACAGGAAGATGATGAAATTGAAGAAATAATGAATGAATATAATACAAAGTTTTTTTGCATTTTCAATAAAATTATCTTCTCTGTATGTTATAACCAATTTTGACACATTTTCACAATCGAAACAACATTTTATTTCCTATTTAGGTCTTTTTCCGATGTTATCTCTTTGCAGTTTATTGTACATGATAATGTTATTCATAAGGATATCATAAATCATCATATAATATATACAATATTCTTTTCCTGAATATCATATTCTCAAGTTTGACTTTTTTCTTTTTTGAATAATTATCTCAAGACAAAATTTCTTTTGAAAAAAAGATATCAACGATGAAAGAAAGTGAAGATACTACAAGATTAAATCTCATGCTTCAAAATTGATTTTTTGTCTTTTCCCATTTATTTAATTTTTCAAATCTTTTTGTCAATTTTTTTTTTTTTTTTTTTTTTCAATTCTAAGTTAATCCCTTGTGGTGTTTTATTATTTTATAAATTTTAGTTTTTTTTGTACGTCAATTATGGAACTAAAACGTTGATGTTACCTGTATAAAACTTACATTAATACTTAATTAAAATGGTTTTATATTATTATTCACTATCTAATTTCTTTCATAGTAAATTCAACCAATTAACTCTTCAAAATATTAAAACCATTTGATTTTGGAGCTCTCAAAGTTTCTAAAAAGGAAAAACATTCATCGAATATCAAATCAAAGAACGCTATCGGCTTTAATAGAAAAAAAAAAAAAAAAAAAAAGTCTTCTTCGTTAACTAAAGACAATTATTGCAATGATTTTATGTTTTAATTAAATTGTTTTTTAATGATTCTAGAATATATATCCTTTTGATGTACTACTTTATTAGTACCTGGTACTTTTGACATGCATTTGAGTACTTTACTAGTGCAGGTGTATTAAGTTTGGTGAAACAATAACCTTTTTTTTTTTTGAAAACAGAATTTGATGATTTAAAAATGAAATTTGAAGAAAAGATTAATAGGTATCATTATTGAAGTTTAAAAAAAATATACAACTATAGAAAAAAAAAAAAAAAAAAAAAGTACAAAAACAAAATGCTATAAAGAAAAGAAAAAAAAATGATTCATGAAACATATGTTAGTATAAAAAACAAAATAAATGAAAAAAAAAAAAAAAAAAAAAACATGAATTAAAAATCTTCCATCTCGACAACAATTTTTCCCAATGAATGTTGAGTTTTCAATTTATCCAAAGCTTTTTTAATTTCATTCATTTTAAATACACTATTAACTGTCACATCCAATTGACCTTGTTTAATCATTGCTAAACCAGTTTTCAACCATTTATTTTTTTCACTAACGTTTTTAGGATTAAATGCAACATATTTATAATTTAAAGCACCAGTACCAAATGGAGGCATATAATTTCCCAATAAAGTAAAACTGTCATCTTTCCAAATAAAAGTTTTATCATTTCTATAATCTGCCTTTTGATAACCAACTGTTGTCAAATACATTGAATTTTTTTCGTTTAATAATTGTTTATAAGATTTAATGAATTTATCTCCTCCAATAAAATCAATGATATAATCGAATTTTTTATCTTGATATTGAACTTCAACTTCATGACCAAATCGATCTAATATAGTTTTTCTACCATTTGAAAGATACATTGCCAAAGTGTTTACCAAATCGGATTCTTTTTTATAATCAACAATATGACTTGCCCCATATTTTTTCACCAAATCACCAGCAGTTCCTGAACAAATGGCAACAATATTATTAACATGGAAATATTGTTTCAAAATTTGTATTGTCATCATTCCTGTACCAGTGGACCCCCCATTGATTAACACTGTTGTATCAGAATTCAAACCTCCGGTTGAAATTGCATTTAAAATTTCAAATGCAGTTATAAAATTGAAATTCCAACAAGAAAGTTTTTTAAAAGAAAATAATTGAAATGATTCATCATCAATTTTCACTAATGGATCTTTAGTCACATCGATTAAAAGATGGGAAGTTGAACATCCTTTATTGAATAAATGATAATATATTCCACAAACTTTATCTCCAACTTTAAATTCAGTGGTATTATCTGGATCAACCTCATAAATTTCCCCGGCAAATTCCCTACCAAACCCTTTTTCAGTCCCACTTAAATCACTAGTATAATAATTCCAAATTTTCAAATCAATTGGATTCATGGCAAAATATTTGACATTAACTAAAACTTTGTTGGCTTTTAATGGTAATTTGATCTTGGCATAATTTGGCCCTTTTGGAAAAATCGTATTACTAACAAATGTGATTTCTTTGGTTGGTTTATATTTAACGTGTCTAAGAGGACGACCAACACGTATTAATTTCGGAATTTTGTTTGTTTCTTGAGAAATCTCTTTTGGAGATGGGGCAATTTTTGATAAGGGGTTTGCAAGTTTAGGATCAATCATATATGGATTGACATGTTGATCTAATTGTTCTTCAGTGAGTTTTTCATCATTGACTACAAACTCTTTTGGAGTGTCAAATAAAACTTTTTTGGGCATAATATAATGTATGTCTATTGTAAAAATTAACTGTTATTGGAGGATTAATAATGATTTTTTTTTTTTTTTTTTTTTTTCAACAAAATTCAATCAATAAAAACAGTAAAAAAAAAAAAAATTCAAAATAAGTCAAATTTTATTAATACACACATACAAAGGAAAAATCGTTATATCATAAAACTCTCTTTTTTTTTTTTAGTTTTCTTTTCCCATCTTTTCCAAGAAAAATGCGGCTTTTTTTTTTTTTTTTTTTTTTTTTTTTTTTTTTTTTTTTTTGTTCTTTTTTTTTTTTTTTTTTTTTTTTTTTTTTTGTATTATTATTTATTGTTTATTTCTTACATTTGACATTTTGGCATTTTTATTTTTTTAATTTTTTTAATTTTCTTTTTTTTTTTTTTTTTTTTTTTTTTTTTTTTTTTTTTTTTTTTTTTTTTTTTTAAAATTTTTTTTTTTTTTTTTTTTTTTTTTTTTTTTTTTTTTTTCTTTCTTTTTGGCTTTTTTTTTTTTTTTTTTTTTTTTTTTTTTTTTTTTTTTTTTTTTTTTTTTTTTTTCTTATTTTGTTTCTTCTTTTTTTATTCAAAAAGTCTATTAATATTGAACATAATATGTATACAGTTGTAGCAAAAATAAATTATATAAAAATTGATAAATAAAAGAAACAAGATAGTCCGATATATATGACACAAAAATAAACGAACTAGAAAAAAAAATGTAAAAAAATATTCAAATAAGACACGATAGAAGAATTAAAGTGAAAAAAAAAGAACAAGATTCAAGTAATACAATGCAAAAAAAAAAAAAAAAAAATACAAATCCTAAAAGAAATGAAGTATTGATGATGGATTGTAATCCCATAAAAACAAGAAAAAAAAAGAAAAAAAAAGATAAAAAAAAAAGAGACTAGTTTTAGTTTCTATAATACCCAAATGATCCTTTATTATTTTGGGGCTGAACAGGTTTTGGATGATTATTACCATAAAGAGCTGATTTATTTTCCAATTCACCAAATGATCCAGAAGCACTATGATAAGATGATCCAACAGAAAGAGCAGCATCGCTTCCTCTAGCAGGAACAGAGATGTATTGATTATTATTATTATTATTATTTGACGAGTACTGATTATTCTGGATTTGAGAATATTGATGTTGATTTGTATCATGAGCGTAATTGGAACCACGTCCTGATGATTGTTTGTTACTATTATTGTATGGGTTTTCGTAAGATCCTGATTGTGTATATGGATTCGATGCCGATTGTGTATATGGGTTAGATTCCGAATGTGTATATGGGTTTGAATCAGTTGTGTATGTATTGGATGAGCCATATGGGTTAGAAGACAAAGAATAAGATTCATAAGTTGATGTTGTCATTGGTGATTCAGGAGGATAAGTTCTTGGACCATTTGGTCGAGAAGAAGTCATATTGAGATTTGATGGTGATGTAATTTCATTTTGTTGCATAGTCATGTTCAATGACCCCATACGATCATGAGTTGGAGAAACAGTTGAAGGCAAAAATTCTCGGTCATCATCAAGGCCTATTTGAGGTAAAGTAGGTTGAGCATTATTATTGTGTCTCTGAGGACTAAAGTCATCATCAAAGCCTATTTGAGGTAAAGTAGGTTGAGTATTATTAATGGCTTTTTGAGGACTAAAATCATCATCAATATCTATTTGAGGTAAAGTAGGTTGAGCATTATTGACGGCTTTCTGAGGGCTAAAATTGTTTTTTGCAGGCAGAATTGATATTGAATTCATTGTAGTATATTGATTACTACTTCTTTTGCTAAACGGTTCTAACTCTTTATTTGTTGGAAATAGTGATTCACTATAAGCAGGATTGAAAATATCCACCCCATATTTTGATGTTCTTTTTTCCTCAACTTTTGCTTGCCTTAAAATCAGATCAATGTCAAATTCAGTATCATCTAATTCTTTACCAACACTTAATCTATTTAAAGCTTTTGTTAATTCGTTTTCTTGTTTAGGAGAAATTTCAGCATAATCAGCATAAATTTGAGTTATTTCTGACAATCTCTTAAGAGGAGTAGCATTAGGTGCGAAAGCTGCTATCAAAAGACCATTATTTGGTTCAGTTAAATTGGTAGAATCTGATGGTAATGATAAATCTTGTTTCATAATATTCTTAGAAGCCGGATAAGGAGTTCCAAGGGTTTGAGGTAATGGTGGGTTTCCTGTTGCTGATAAAGGAAGTTTATGAAATTGAGGTGATTGTAAGTTACTGTTACCATTCAATGGTTGTTGGAAATTTTCAGAGTTCAGAGGTAAATTATTTCCGGTTGGAGCACCACCAATTGATTGCTGATCTTGTATTGATAATCCACCAGTTTGATCAGATGGCAAAGGTAAAACTTTAGATTTATCTGAAGAGAGAGGTAATTTAGAGCCACTACCATAAGGAGATACATTAATTGAAGATCCATAATGTTTATCTGCATCACTGATTTTAATACCAAATGGTTTAGAATCTATGGAAATACTGCTATTATTGTTGAAAGATTGTCTATCCATCAAATTTTCTGAATCGGCACTTACACTGGCAGCACTATAACGTTTATTTTTGCCTGGTGTTGGGGTGAAATTTGGTTGAGATGGTGAACTATATCTACCTTCAAAATTATTGAGGGCAGGTGAATTTAATACACCGTCAAATCCATGAGCAGATCCACAACCACTATAACCTTGTTGCATTTTTGCTTGAAGTAAGCTTTTTATAGAATTGATCCATTCATTAGAGGACCACAGAACAGAAGCAATTGTTGATGAAGCCAATTTTTCGACGTCCTCAAGTTGTAAATAATGAACGTGAGGTAAAACTGGTAACCCAAATAAAAGTGAAGCTGGATCTTTTTTATCGGCATTTAATTTCAGTGGACGACCATAAAGTCTAAAAACATTGAGAGCAGGAATCAAAAAACGAATAAGAGTATCATAACCGAGAACCGCTGAATGTGAATCAGGCATTACAAAAACACTGGCATCTTGTGGATCATCTTTTTTATGAAATTTGACTTTTGCTTCAATTTTCACCAATGTAGATTTATCAATGATTTCGGGTTTATTAGGATAAACTGCAAAAGCACTTGTGGCTTCAACAATTTCTGCAACGACTTGAGCTTTTTTAATTTTATTATGTTCATAAACCATGATTTTGCCTGGTTTTTTCTTTTTAGGATTTGCTTCAATAACAACATAACATTTTCTCCATTCTCCCCCTGCTCCAAAACTCATAAGTACCCAATGTTCATAATTAAACTTTGAATCTGCTAAAATTACTTTGATATCACCAAGTTTAGCCCCTTTAGCTGAAAGAAGTGCTCCAGTATAAGCTTCTTGAAGAGCAATATATTCGAAAGTCGATAGACGGAATGCTGCATGCCATTTATCGAGAAGTTCTTTTGAACTGAATTGAAGAAGAATTCTATTTTTACTAGTAGTATTAATGATTATTACATTTTCAATAGTTTTTCCCGAAGCAGGAATTGACATTAGCGCTTTATATTTTGCGTCACTTAAATTCAAATAATCGGGTTTTTTAGATGCATTATGAAATTTATCTCTACTTCCACGAGAATTAGATAGTTGATTGGCGTCCCACATTGCTAATTGAGTGCCGGATAGGACCCCATAAACTTCATGCCATTGACGTTCTGCTGGAAGACCGTCATTATTGAGGTCACGAAGAAGCATGAAATTTGATTCGACATAACGACGATGTAGTTGAGCGGATAAGAGTGATATGACAGGAATTAATTCTGGGCTAATATTAGAATTTGAAAACCCACTCCCAAGTGTCTTTTGACTTGAAGTTATTGAGGTAGTTGACCTCTGTTTTTTATGTGACATAATTGATTCTTTTCTATCTTTCTTGTGTATCAAAAATGTTCTATATTATTTGTTTTTTGTTATTTTGTGAGTGCAATATTTAAAAGGCTTATATTATAATAGCGCTATTTGCCTTTCCTTTTCTTTTTTTCTTTACTTTTTTTTTTTCCTATCTGTTTTAATAATAAATTAATGATGAATAAGATAAAGTACCTTGAGAAAATAAAATTTTTTTTTTGAATATAGTGGAATACATTATTTTTCGATTATAATCTATTTTTAACAATTTTTATTATGAAAAATTATGGGGGGCTTTTGCATCCATTTCCGGGTGATCGATAAAGGGGGGGGGGGGCGATACCCTAAAAGGTGCTTGATATTACATCGTCTATAATAAATAGTACTATATATATAATTTATTTTACATATATATAATATATATAATATATAATATATAATATATAATATATAATATATAAACAACATTGAAATAAAAACATTGGACTTACATTTGTATAGAGATTTCTAAATTTGTGAGGAAAATAATTTTTTGAAACAACAGTTTTTCATTCATTTATTTATAGTTGTAAAAATCTCTATATTTTCTTGGTAGATGATATAATATATCATGATCAGTGACTGATAATAGGTCAAACTATTTTTTTTTTTTTTGTCTTTTGTTTGTTTTTTATTCATATAATTATTCTATTTTAATTTTTTATTCTATATTCTATCAATGATTATGATTTTGACTACCTCGATAAAGCAGTTGAAATGTGTCAAATCAAAAATTAATAAGGAGGGGGTGTGGCTGTGGGAACAGTATCGGGGCGCATTATTCGATGCCCCTCTTCCTCGTCTATAAATAGCACCCCTACTTTTTTGGAAGGTGAACAACAAAATATTAACTGTAGTTACAATTAATAAAAATAATAATAATAAACCTCATGTATGTTGTTTAACTATTTAGGAGTGTTTTTAAGTGCTGCAAATCTTTGGCGTAAAGCTTCTAAATCGTTACTAGCGACATTTGAACCGCTAATACTCTTTGTAGTCTTTGGATGCAGAACAATTTTAGCCATTTCTTTTGGTACTTTAACTTTTGGATTCACATTATCACTAGTAGGCCCCGGTGGAGATACTTTAATTGGTGCATTATTTGAAGATTTAATGATATCTGGGAGTTTTTTAGCAGGAATTTCTGAATCTTGAGACAAAACTTCAATTGGTGGGGTTTTTGTTTTCAACTGTTCTTTCAAACCGCCACTTCCTTCATCATCGCTATCGCTACTATCATAATCAAGGGCTTCTTGATGCAATTCATCAAGTTCATCTTCATCATCTGTAAGCTCACTAAATGGAACCTCATAAGCTCTAGCAATTTCTTTTAAATATAAACTTACCAACATTGGAGATGGTGGTTTAACTTCCACCCTTTCTACTATTTTCTTAGGAATAACCCCGTCTTCATTTTTCATTGCCTCTTGATAAAATTCTTGACCAAATCGATGGGCCAATAATTCTCTTACTGAATTTAATTCTTTGATTTCTGTATGTGGAGTGGCATAAATAATCGATTTCACCGCTTCTTCAAGACCTGGATCACATTCTTTTGGACCATCAAATGAAATTAATGAAATTCTCGCCAGTAAAAGTTCGCAATAAAGTTCCAATATTTCACATAATTCCACATAAATATCTTCACGGATAATGTTTTCAACTCTAATACGTGCACTTTGTTCTTTACCGACTTTTAGAAGTTCAGCAAGATCTCTTCTTTGTTGTTTCGCCAATGCAGATTTCTTTTGTTGAGTAAAACGAAGTTTACTAATACTCATTTTGAGTGAAACTTTGAGACGAGTCTATAATGTTAGAAGTGATCTAAAGAAACAAAATATTACCGATAGTAAAACAAAATTTCGTGACATACTTGTATAGGTATATTAGCAGCCATTTTATTATTATAATTTTTAATATTATTATTATCTATTTTTATTTGATCACTTATCTTTATCACCATACTAAAAGCTCTGACTTGATAAGCTTTTAGTTCTTCTTCTTTTGATACTTCAATACACGCCGCTGTATCATGTGACATTTCCCCTCTAAACGCACGATCAACATTTTCCGAACAGCCGCAAAGACAACTTTTAGTTATCAGCAATCTTTTGTTATATTACTTTCAATATTATGAATTAAAAGTAAAAAGAAAAGTGACTGAGGTACCCCTTCTAATGCAATAGCAAAATGTTGGGGTAAAAACATGTCTATTGGGTATATCTTTCCCCAGACCCGTAATTATTAGTAAAAAAGGTCATTATAAGTTATTATTAAAAAAATTATTATTCAAGAGAAATTATTTAAAGAAAAGTAAATCCCATAAATCGTTGTTAATTATTTAATCTAGTAAATAAATCAATATCCTATTTTTATTTCCTCTGCGTAAAAAAAAAACAAAACAAAACAATACAAAGAAAAGAAAAAAAAAAAAAAAAAAAAATCAATATTAATCTATCTTCTATGTCCAACCCCTTTCCAAAAACTACTGATATCCTTCAAGGAGTCGAACTCAAAGCTCCAATTATCGAGAATGCAAAACATATCATTTCGACAGAATCATTGGCTTTTTTGGCAATTCTTCATCGATCATTTAATAAAACAAGAATTCAATTATTAAAAAATAGGAAGATTGCCCAAAAAGAGCGTGATGAAGGGAAATTACCAGACTTTTTTGCCGATACTAAACAAATTAGAAATGATCCAACTTGGACAGGACCAATAATTGGACCAGGTTTAGAAGATCGAAGAGTTGAAATTACTGGACCAACTGATCGAAAAATGGTGATTAATGCATTGAATTCAAAAGTTGCAACTTATATGGCCGATTTTGAAGATTCTTCTACTCCAACTTGGTTCAATGTCACCGATGGTCAAGTTAATTTATATGATGCAGTACGTCGAAATATAGAATTGAAAACTTCGAAAAAAAATTATAAATTAAATTTAACTAAAGAACGTCATATTCCAACTTTAATTGTTCGTCCAAGAGGTTGGCATTTGAATGAAAATCACTTAATAATTGATGGTGAACCAATTTCTGGCTCATTGTTTGATTTTGGTTTATATTTTTTCAATAATGCAAAAGAAACTATTCAAAAAGGATTTGGTCCTTATTTTTATCTCCCAAAAATGGAACATCATTTGGAAGCTAAACTTTGGAATGATGTCTTTTGTTTTGCTCAAGATTATATAAGAATACCAAGAGGAACTATTAGGGCAACAGTTTTAATTGAAACTTTGCCTGCTGTTTTCCAATTAGATGAAATCATTTATCAATTACGTGAACATTCATCGGGGTTGAATTGTGGTCGTTGGGATTATATCTTCTCTTATATTAAATCTTTAAGATCTCATTCAAATTTCATTTTACCAGATCGATCCCAAGTGACAATGACCGTAGGATTTATGGAAAGTTATGTCAAATTGTTGATTCACACTTGTCATAAAAGAAAAGTCAATGCAATGGGAGGTATGAGTGCTGTTATTAAATTAGACAAAGCTGCAATGGAAAGTGTTTATAAGGATAAATTAAGAGAAGTTACTGCTGGTCATGATGGAACTTGGATAGCCCATCCAGCAATTGCTGATGTTGCATTAAACATTTTTAATAAATACATGCCAGGACCAAATCAAATTAGCGTTCCAACTGAAAAAGAATTCAAAAAAATCACAAATTCAGAATTATTATCACCATATGTTTCTGGCGGTCAAATCACCGAACATGGGATCCGCACAAACATTACCGTCGGGTTAGGCTATATTGAAGCTTGGTTACGTGGTATTGGTTGTGTTGCTATCAATAATTTGATGGAAGATGCCGCTACTGCAGAAGTCTCTCGTTCTCAATTGAACCAATGGGTCATTCATGGGGCCAAAACTAATGAGGGCAAAATTATTGATAAAGTTTATATTTCTCAGTTATTGGATGAAGAATTACAAAAATTGATTACGAAAGCCGCCTCATCTAATCACAAGTTTAATCAAGCTGCTAGATTTTTTAAACCAGAAATTACTGGAGAAAAATATAGCGATTTTATTACTTTGCCATTATATGAAGAAATTACCAAAAAGTCGGCAAATAGAACCATTACTGCTACTAAATTGTGAATGAATGATTATTTAGCTGTACGTACTTAACTTTGGTTTTTCTTACTATATTTTTACTTTATTGTTTCCTTGCTGTCTTTCTCTTTTTATTTTTCATTTTTACTTATTTTTCTTTTCTTTATTTGGTTCAGATGATTATATAGGTTTTGGAATTTTACATATTCTTTGGCGTTGCAGTCATTTAAGTGAGAAAATTTAACCAATGTAAAAATTTGAAAAGAATTATTTGTAACAATAATAAGAAACCCTTTATCTAATCAAGTGAGTAAAATAGAATAATTAAGAATAAAACATTATATGAAAATGAAAAACTACAAGTATAAATGTAGAATAGGTAGGGGATAGCTAAAAATCATTTAAAAAATAGTTTTTACTGTCAGATAGACAGTAAAAGACTCCGCGACGGGGAATTGAACCCCGGTCCCCCGCGCGACAAGCGGGGATTCTAGCCACTAAACTATCACGGATTTTACATATAAAATTTAAATTGTTTTCAAATTCATACTCTATTAAAACATTCAAAAAAAATCTTTTGAAAAAAAAAAAAAACTGAACAAAAAATGCCGAAATTTGTTGATAACAAAGTTAATTACGCTACTGATGTTAATACGTCATCTTCATCAAATTCTTTCGCCACTTCTGATGGTTAATGTACGATTTTTTGACAGAATTCTGATTGCTATAATGTTCTTTGCTATTCTGCTACACACACTCTAACAACTGATTCGCATCATGCAGGCACCTCTTCTTCATCTTTTATACTAATGATTCTTCTGTTCAAAAAATTACCATACATAAACACACAAAAAAAAAAAAAAAAACTATGCTTTTACTGAAAATGAAAAAAAAAATGATAAAGAACAAAAACAATTCTGATTTTAATAGAAATGATCAAAACAAAAAAGATTATGTTTTAATTGCAAATAACATCAAGGATGAGCCCATAATTAGAAGATTTCAACAAAAGGACTTTTTAAACCTTCTTTAGTCACTTATTAGGATTTCAATCTTTGCAAAGAGGAAAAAGAACTTTACTGTACGGTTTTCAATTTCATTTTGTATTACAATTATGGTTCCGATCATTTTCCTGAGCCAAGATTTAAAGTAATTGAGAATATTAAGAGAATTCCATCTGAATTTGGATTGCAAGCCTCTTACATTCGACAAATTTTGGCATAAAGAGATGGATATTATGAGATAATGTTATCTCTTGAATTTATGGATAATATAGTGGTTTTGATTAATCAATCATCGTTACAAATCGGCGAAACCTCAATTAAATCCATCGAATCAAGAACGTTCATTAATTCAATCATCCAACATGAAAGGATCCAGACATATTACTCAATCATCCAATATAATACATTCTCTGGAGTTACAAAAATTGTCTTATAGCTCTGATAAAGACGTCTCTTTTGCTCACGTCATTAAAGTTAACAAATCATCGAATTTTCAAGCTGATGATTCATCAAATAATTTTGTTTTTAAATACTTATATTTCTTGCCCACCATGATCTTCTCCATCAACTGTTCCTCTTCCTCTTAAAATTTATCTTCAAGGTACAGATCATTCTGCTGAAGCTGTAGATAATTATATACAAATACCTGTTGAAACTGATTCTCCTAACCCAGCCGAAATAAGTAATGATAACACTAATTTTGTTTCTGTCGACTCACATTTACTGTCACAAGGTTTATCTCCATCCTTAGATCTGACATTATTTTATTTAAAACTCTTATTCTTTATCGTTCTCATCTTTAGGAGCCCGATGTTTACTTAGTGCAGCCAATCTTCTTTTCTTTAGAACCTCGGTTTCTTCGTCAGATTCAGATTCGTTCAATTCATCATTGTCATCTATATTATTTTATTCTATTTTTATTAAGATTTAAGCAATGACACATTGAGAAAGAATACCAACACCATTTGGAGTGTCAACAGAGATGACATGATTATCTTTTTGCTCTTCATTTTTAGCAGGAGCAGTGTTGTTGGAAGCAGCAGTGGTAGAAGTAGAGAATTTCATTGTGTAAATAAGGTTAAGAGGTTGTTGTTTGTGTTATTATAAAAATAATGATGAAAAAAAGAAAAAAAATGAAGATTTGAAAAATGAAAATAATTGAGCTCTTCGACTTGTATTTATAATCTAATTTTTGATTGTTCGATAGTACAGAATAATGAAAATAATTTGGTCTGGGCTGCTTCTCTTCTTTGAGGCTCATTCCTTAATGTTGAAAAAGCGAGGTGCAGTTGCCGATTTGGGAAGTATCAATAGGGATAGTTTCAAAAAGCGACACAATTGCATGGTTTCCAAATCACTAAAATTGATCTCATTATTATTGATGAGAAATTTCTAAAAATTTTTACAATTCATTTTTTTTTCAAAGAGACTTTTCTCGCGAAAAAAAAAAAAAAAAAAAAAAAAAAAAAAAAAGACATTGATATTGCAACATTATGAGTTGTTTTTCCTCATTAGTACTAGTCACTATTACTAAATTTTCTCTGGCTTTCATTTTTTTTTTTTTTTTCTCTGCTTGCAATCTTAAAATAAGTTCGATATGCAATATTTTTTTAAGTTGTGTATTTTTATTTTGTTTTAAAAATACAAGTTAAAAAATTTTGTCGTAATGAAATAAAAAAAAATTAGTTAGCAGCAAATGATTTCGCCCAGGATCGAACTGGGGACGTTCTGCGTGTTAAGCAGATGCCATAACCAACTAGACCACGAAAC
>JASTUB010000447.1:0-13737 GCA_031124825.1 Saccharomycopsis vini
AATGGGCGTGTGGCGTAGTTGGTAGCGCGCTCCCTTAGCATGGGAGAGGTCTTGGGTTCGATTCCCAACTCGTCCATCCTTTTTGACACTAATGTACCGTCAACAGGTTAAGCGATTGAGTTTCAAGGCTTCTAAATAACTAATACGAGAACCATACAGAAGAGCATTATGCTGATAGTAATAATTTAGAGTTTCCAGTTGATATAACTAATTTGAAACCTCTCTTTTTTTTTACCTTTTACACTATCAAAAAAAGGACTACACATTTGAAGGGCAAAGTAGCAATTCTATAGAATACTACACTCGTGTATCCAAGGAAGGTGGACAAGCACAACTTGGAAAATATGTTTTTTTTTTTTTTTTTTTTTTATTTAGTCAACACTTATTGTGAAAAAAAAACAAACAAGAACTAATAAATGAAATCAAATTCCAACACGTAGATATTAAATTTATAATTCACCAGATTTAGCGATAGCAATTTTGGTGGCAGTTCTACCGCTACCAGAACCATAAGATTCAATTTTTTTAACAACGTCGAAACCATCAACAACTTCACCAAAAACAACGTGTTTACCGTCTAACCATGGGCAAGGGACAGTAGTAATGAAGAATTGAGAGCCATTAGTGTTTGGGCCAGCGTTAGCCATAGACAACAAACCTGGTCTAGTGTGTTTGATAGCAAAGTTTTCGTCAGCGAATTTTTCACCGTAGATAGATTTACCACCGGTACCGTTACCTCTGGTGAAATCACCACCTTGCAACATGAAGTCTGGAATGACTCTGTGGAAAGCAGAGCCTTCGTAACCGTAACCTTTTTCACCAGTACATAAAGCTCTGAAATTTTCAGTAGTTTTTGGGACAACGTCCTTGTACAATTTGAAAGTGATTTTACCAAGTGGTTTATCTAAAGTTCAATCGTTAGTAAGTCAGATCAAAAAATTTGAAATTTTGTACCACTTGAGAATTATTGCTACACAATTGAAGTACATCAATTGAAGAAACAATTGACTTTGCCAAATTGTGTTGCAGTCCACAATTTCAAAATGTCGATAAAATCAACATCTTGAAAAAAAAAAAAACAAAAAAAAAACGCTTTAAAATACGTCAAAAAAACACCTACCAGCAGCAGTAACGTCGAAGTAGACAGTGGTCATTTTGAATTGGTTCAATTGATTATAATAGTTACAATAATAATGAAAATATATTCAACTCAAGAATCTCAGGATTAAAATTGTGAGCAAAAATAATTTTTTGTCAGCGGGTTTTGTTGTTGATTGTTTGACAATTATGCGGGTAAGTCTCCCAGCCGCTAATTGCCCGGAAGTAGCAATCCAATTCTCACCACGGGTCTTTCTATATGCATCTTGAAATGGTAATTATATTCCTTGATTTAACGGCAGAGCGTGTTTACACTCCATAAAATAGATCAATTTACGTATCTGCTATGAATTCTTACAATAAAAAGTTAATACGGTTTATTTAGGTATATCTCTATTTTGATATTCATTTATTTTATTTTTGTGTTAGTGAATACAATGCAATAAATAAATTAAAAAAAAGGTAATGTAAGTCTCAATAATAGCTATTTTTCTTATCGCCAAAATGGGGACTTGAAAAAGGATTAGTAACAGAGTTTGTACTGGTAGAAGGTCCAAAAGGGTTAGAAGTTGTTGAGCTAGTAATACTAGAGCTCTGTTTGTCGTAATCATTAGAATTGAAAAAATTGTTACTGCCACCGGTATTTGAGGAGTCAAACCATTTGGAAGTTGTAGGATTAGGAGAGATTGCTTCACCCGAGAAAGACAAAAAAGGATTTTTTGAAGTAGTTTCCTGGTTCTTGGGGCGTCTCAATTCGCTGAAATCTGTGGTAATGGCTCTTGAAGGCAGGGAAGATGTAGAATCTTCTTTAATTTGATTGGTCGGAACGGGTGATACTGCCCCACTAGAAGGGATATTGAAATTGATTTGTATCGTTTCTGTTTGCAAATTAGCACGGGGAATTGGTGCAAATATTGGCTGTGAATTAGATCTGAACTTTCTTGTCAGTAGAATATTTGGAGGTTGTGGTAACGAAGGTGAAAAAAGTTTCATAGGTGATTCAAGGCGAGAGTTAGATTTAAAGTCCCCTTCTGTTCCGTGTATAGTATTATCCAATTCATTTTTTTTTGATTTGCTACTTAAATGTAGTTTAGATGTCACTTTGCTACCCAAATTACTCAAAGAGCCAGCTCTTGGAGTGAAAGTTCTTTCCACATTGTGTGGTTCTAGTTTATTGTTAAAAAAATTATATTCATCATACTTATGATTTTCATTATTATCAAAATCTGAATCGGCATCATCAAGTAGTTTTTGATCTTTTTGATGTTTTTTCAGTAGTAACAGTGAGCTTGAGCTGCTGATGAATGATGTTTTTGATTTCAATTTCTTCATTCCTTCCCCAATGTTTGTACTGCTGGAAGACAAACTTAGTTTCGAGAACGAATGTGATTTTTGTCTGAAAGAGAGCTTTGGTTTTTCAAATGGAGCTAGTAAATCGTCTTTAAGAGAACTTTTTTCAATGAAAATTTGCTCTTCCCGTTGTTCCGAGTTCATTATGTCTATACTTTCAGACGCAAAAATATCGGATCCTGATTCTTGTCGTGAAAAATTGAGCCTATGTGAAAAACTTGAATGAGATGTCCTTCTAGGGCAAGATTCCAATAGCTTTGAGACGTCTGTTTCTAATTTCTGATTCAGCCTTTTTTGTGATATTAAAGATGTATTATCTACTAATTCTAATAAATCAGAAGATATCTTGTTCATGACCTGGATTGGGCCGAGCGGCAATGTTGGCTCTTTTTCAAAGTAACGGCCATTGATTCTATGAAGAATATCTTCATGGAACGAATTGAAGGATTTGTAATTTTTGATCACTTTGATGTCATCGCAGTTTATTAGCAAATATTCTAAACTTATGAGGCATTTAAGAATTAATATATAGTCCACATTGATATTTTTCTCGGTTTCATGAGTTTTGACATTAAAAGGAGCAGAAGACTCTTTATTTGATTGATCGCTGATGCTAAATTTTGATAGGCTTTTAGATAAAGAAAATCTCAGAGGTGGTGGTTTTCCTGAATTATTAAAGCAGATTACTAATTTGTTGAAAATCCAAGATAAGATGGAGAGTCTATAAGTTAAGGATTCATTGAAGTATTGAAGTAAATTAAACAATTGGATGGTTGATGGTCCTACTATTTTTGCATCTATTGTTCTTTCAAGTAATATCTCTGTTTCAGGATCTGTATTTTCTTTACGTAGTTCTTTTTTTCGTTAGTAAACGAAGATGCATTGTACATAGAGAATGATGCCAACAAAAACTAAAACGACAAAAATAAACCCACTTACTGAGATTCACACTTTTATTAACACCAGATTTACTGGAAGAAAAGTTTTTCATTTATACGCAACGTTATTGTTGATTTTTAATTTTCTATTTTCTATTTTTTTTTTTTTTCGATTATTCAAAAAATCCTTGACCCAAAATTCTCTTTTCAAAGATTTCGTGAGAATTCACCTTTTTTCATCGGCGCAGCTCGTAATCACGATACCACCTTTTTAAAAGAATTTCTAAGCCAACATTGAAAAAACTCTTTTTTTTTTTTTTTTTTTTTTTTTTTTAACAATCTTACAAACTCTATATATTATATTTAAGCCATACAAAAATAAACATAATGTGACTAGAAAATCAAAAGAACTGCCCAAGTAGTATAATGCATTCTTTCAAAAAAAAAAAAAAAAAAAAAAAAAAAAAAAAAAGAAAATGAAATGAAAAAACATGATTGCTAGCTTTCTGAAAGCTTTTGCAGTTGATTTTGTAACGCTCTGCTTTCAACCTGAAAAAAATTGTTGTTTTTTTTTGATAGTATTAGATCCCAAGTCTTAAGAAGCTGTCACAGTTTTAGAAAAGAAAGATATAACTATGATATATAAATATAAAATGCAGGTTTATATGAAACTTAAAAATATGTCAAATTGAAGAAAAAAAAAAGAAAAAAAATACATTAAAAACTAATGAATGGACATTGTGAAATACACTAGGCTATTATTCTGAGTCCAGAGGACAAATATATAAAGTTGTATGCAATATTGAAAGCTAAAGTTAAACCTGACAAAAAAATAAAAAACTAAAAAAAAAAACAAATGCTATAATATATTAAGCTCAACTTATAATAAAAAGAAAACACAAACAAGTACAATAAAATAACAATAAATAAAATATGATCAATAAAACATGAAGAGAAAAATGAAACAAAAAAAGAAAACTGCCGTATTTTCTAATCTTCGGTAATCTCTTGTTCCCAGTTTTCCTCGTTGATGTCAGCCCCTTCATTTTTATTAAGGTTTTCAACTCTTTTCAATGCATCTTTTCCTCCCAATTCTTTTATTAAAATACTAACTTGAGATTTTACTTCTGGGTCACTTGTTTCGTCAGCATACATGACTCTGTTACCATTAGCTAAAGCAAAGAGAGCATTATTTACGTACCCTGTAATCTCTTCGTTTATACCATTCCCAGCTGCATCAATTTTCAATTCTACATTATTGATAGCCTCCAACTTATTGAATTCAGGATCTTCATTAGAGCCTTCAGAGGTTGATTCTAAATTGTATTGTAATGTTTTGGCTGCCAAATAATTACTAAATGCTTCAATATAAAATGGTTCCAAAAGGTCGTCACTTATGTCATGAATATTCGAAGCAATAGTGGCAGCCAAATCAAAAAGACCAAGTTCAACTGCATATTTGGACAAAGTCAATAATGGTTGAATCAACTCAATATATTCCACATTGGTGTCTTCTTCTTTTGTGTGGGTTATATCATCAGCACTATCTTCCAACTGCTGTTTCTTCGCATAAAATAAGTCCCAAGATTTCTGTACATGGTTTTTTGCATCCTCTGGTTGTTGCTGGGATATTTTGATTGAAGCAAGTAATGACCAACTTTCAGGATTTGATTGATCTAGTTGAATGGCTTTGGTGATTAAATTTTCGCATTGAGTTTCAGCTTCTGGTTCCATGCAAAGATCTGTCATCCAAATCTCTATTTGAGCAAATATACCTTGAATAAGCTTCTTTAAAACAAATTTATCGTTGTTTTCATTCTGAAGGTTTTTTTCAGATATTTCGCAACCTTTGATTATATATTGCAAACCATCTGCACCTCCAACAATTTGTCCTAGATTGAAAAATCCATCGACAGAAACTTCACCATTAGGGTCTAACTGAATACTTTTGCTATAAATATTTAATGCATCTTCTACCTCACTATTTTCAAGTAAAACCTCTCCTAGAATATTCAAATATTTCACATTGTTTGTATATAATTGATTTTGACTATAATGAGATAAAAGTTTCAAAGCGTTTTCAGGATTGGATTCTGCTAAAAGTTGCTTAGTTTTAGTAACCAAGGAATCTATTTCTATAGTAGACATTTTTAAAAATTCTTTATTGAAATTGAATCAAGTTATCTATTGAAAAATCAGTATTCACTTATTATTACTAGCCATTGATTGCACATGAGAAAAAAAATTTTTTTTTTTTTCTTCTCAGTCTTTTCACAAGAAAAGAAGTCTTGAAAAAAAAAAAAAAAAAAAAAAAAAAAAACTCACGTGCAAAAATATTGAGTTTGTCTTTATTATCAGAGAGAGAAAGAAAAAAAAAATCCAAGTCTCAATAACTAACTTATTGAAAAAAGGCCAATTGAAAATCAAAAGCATTATACTTAAAATCAAACAAAATGAGTGCAATAGAAGAACAGCAACAAGAATTGGAAGTTCTTGAATCAATTTATCCTGATGAATTTCATAAAATAACCTCAAATGAGTTTTTCATAATTTTGTCACTTGAAACGGAAAGTGAGAGGAAACATAATTTGAAACTTCAGGTTAAATATACCCCAAATTATCCAGAAGAGCTCCCTGATTTACAAGTTCTTATACCAAATCCTGAGGATTTTGAGAAAGAGGGAGAAGATGAACAAGACCAAGATTATGAAGATGAGGACGATTATGACGACTATGAGGAAGATGAAAAAGAAGATGACGATGAAGATGACGAAACCAAAGGACCGGTATTATTTTCTGAGATAACTGAACTTGAAGCCGATGATTTGAAAACTTTACAAAATAAATGTTATGATGAAGCAAATGAAAATTTGGGTATG
The DNA here is from genome assembly GCA_031124825.1 of Saccharomycopsis vini. Taxonomy (NCBI): domain Eukaryota; kingdom Fungi; phylum Ascomycota; class Saccharomycetes; order Ascoideales; family Saccharomycopsidaceae; genus Saccharomycopsis; species Saccharomycopsis vini. The sequence goes on from JASTUB010000447.1 coordinate 6,206, forward strand.
CCGTCGATTTTTACCGTTTTATCGGCTTTAAAAGATGAAGCTGAAGAATTATTTAAGAAAAAAGTTGAAATGGCCCAAAAAGAATATGATGATCAATTATTAAAACAAGAGATGGAAGAACAAAAGAAATTTCATGGTACAAAAGTGACCAAAGAATCATTTAACGAATGGAGAATTAAATTCCAGAAGGAAATGGGATGGGCGACAAGAGAAGAAGAAAGGTTAAAAAAATTGCATGGAGGTAAGATGACTGGTAAAGAAATCTTTGAAAAAGGTCTAGGTGGTGGAGACGATGATGATGTTGATGATATCGCCGATATCACTGATGGTGTTTCTAAAGTCAGTACATGAAATGTATAGTATATATAGATATTCATTTTGGTGATGTAGCTCTTGTTTATTCAGTATAGATTTTGATATGTTTGAAATGAAATTTGCTCTGTTTTTTTTTAACCCAGCTCTTTTTGTGATTTTTTTTTTAAAGAAAAAAAAAAAAAAAAATTCTCTCTAAGGTTATTTATCATCGAAATCTGATACTAGCGTTAATAAACCGATATAAAATTAAACTGCATATTATATTAATTTTCTCCTGGCTTTATTGAAGTTGAACAGGTAACATTGAATAGATAAACAGAAAATGTATTATCATCTCATCTACCACTTCTAAACTTATTTGATTTGAAGTTCTTTCGGTTATTCCTGTCGATTTCAATAGATAAAGACATTTAAAAAGCGTATTTAATTATAACATATAAAGTGGCTTGGAGAATCTGGGCGATATAAATAAAGGTAACTAGAACAGTTGTAGATATACACTCATTATATATTCATATACTTTTTTGGTATATACAAGAATTGCAAGACCTGTTGTCATATTGGGCTACTATCACTTGCAACAATAGTACCACTGTTCCGGAAATTGTTGCCACAACCCCTGTTTCTACTATTACAACCACTACGCCAAGGGCTGGTGCTTTCACTTCTACTTATGCCATCGAAAATGTTGTAAATACACAAGTATTTTTGTTAAATATTTTTCTTATTGATTGACAGCAGAACTAATACTAGCTCTTTATAAATATAACAAGCAAGTAGTCCAAGCGAAAAAAAAAAAAAAAGGTTGTTATCTGCTCAGCAAACAAATAAGTACCCTGAAAACACCGTTTTGGGTAACAAATGTTTTCTCTCTAAAACTATAAAAAGCACCAAAAAAATCTTTAATTATCCCAACTTAAATCCTGATTTCTTTTCTTTTAGTTGTCGACGTACTTCAGTGTGTAATCCCCCTATATGATTTCATGAAAATATTTATTTCTTCCGCACCCCACCTCTCAACTCGACATCGTCGTGGTTTGTTTGGATACTTGTCATCTTTTCATTTTATTAACTTGGAGAGTTGAAATTAAAGATCATTAACTAACAAATTATATAGTAGGATTATTTCTACAGGTAACTTCTCCTTTTGAATCTTGGAAAGAGCCACTGAATCCAACTTGGTTGATGATCTGATAAGGTTTTAGTAACCATTCTTGGGTTTTATTGATATTATAAGTGATATTTTGTGCTAGTTTTACACTTTTTCTATTTATTGATATTTAAATATTAGTATAAATACGTATCTGTCTAATCCCATGGAGCTGAAATATCAAATTTCTATTTTTCTGAAAATAAATTAATCGTCTATTGACTTAAAAACAACCTTTTAAAGAGTTAGATTTCTTTAAGACTGCAAAGAGAACGGTGAAAAAATAAGAATACTATGAAAAATTGGAAAATAGTAAAAAAGTTGAAAAAGATAAAATTTGTTTGGATTAAAAAAAGAAGGAGTTTTCATGAAGATAGAAAAAACACAAGTCAGACAAAAAACATGGGATGGTACAAATAAAAGAGTAAATAGATAATAAAAAGTTGTTTAGCGAGAAATTTTCGCTGACGAGAAGATCCCCAATTATATGACAAAGAATATGCATGCTGAAATAAAAAAGAAAAAAAAAAAAAAAAAAGTTCAAAATAGGGAACAGTTTAAAGTGATGATATAAAACAATAATTTTTTAATTTTTCGGTGCGCAATCATAATTTGAGCATAGATTTAAAAGAATCAGCTTTTGTAGCATTTGCCATACCACCTCTCGAGCACTCAATAATAATGTACTGGATGATGAAGTTATACAACTGGCTCAAGTAGCAAATTTGGTTCATGGTAATATAGCCGTTAGAAGTATAAGATTTGACCACAACAAAATGATGCTGATTGAGTTTGAGTTTGCGAAATAGCTGACTAATAAATAAGAAAAATGTGACATTGTAAAGCGAAAAAAAAAAATGCACAGAAAATTTCTGTGGACTTTTGTTGAAAAATTAAATAGTAAAAATATAGCTGATCAAAGTTTAAAAGTCAATTGCCAATTTGCCAAATTGAAATAATAATAATAATAATAATAATAATAATAATAATAATAATAAAGCTCGAGTTGATAATTTCAGGAAAGTCAATTTCTTTGAGTCTGTGCAACACACAGCCATAGTATGTACCACATAATCACATTTTGTGAAATCAGAATCCTGGCTGCGAATAGTAAACTCTTAGGATTGCAAAAGGGAAAACGGTGCTTGCAAAATCTAGCGATATTTCGACAATCATTACCAGAAAAACTAGAGCAAAAAATATGTACAGAGTAATACGGATACAATAAATTGGTTGAAAAAAATTAAATAGATTATCCAAACAGACCTAGAATTGTATTTTGTCTCTGACTACAACTACAGAAAAACAAAGCTAATTTACAAAGATTTTTTAGTCCATTAGGTGAAATTAGATCGATCCTAGACAGTTAAAAATAAGGACACGAAGAAATTTTCTTACAAAAATCTGTTTAATTTGTTTTATTTTGCTGCTTTGTGATAATATTTTGATTTTTTGGCTCAATTTTGATAAATATGCATGATGGTCTAATTTGTATATCACGTGAATGAATGTTATCGTGGCTCGCAACCCTATCAAATTCTTAAAAAGTGCTAAACACACCATCGCCTTCTTATTTTGATAGTTTGTGCCGATCCGATCCCCACATCTGCTATCATTCACTATTTATACTCACCCATAAAAAAGCATATAAATTAATATGTATTTTTTTAAAAAAAGCCTTTATTTCATCAGCTGTTCATCTGGATCAAAAAAAAAAAAAAAAAAAAAATTATAATAATTAAATCAAAGATTTCAATAGTTGATATTTTTAATTTACAATGTCAAGAATTGAAAGTAACAATATTCCTAAACCAGCAAATATCATCCGCAATGAACGAGTGAAATTCACAGATTTTAATATCGATGAAATGTTCACATTTCTTGAAGGAAATAACCCTTCAAATGCTTCAAAGGTTTTGGAAATATCAAAATTAGTAGAAAGAGACTTGGCACTTAGAAATAGACCAGACTATTATGAAAATGGCTCTAAAAAAGATATTCGAAAAATGACTTTTTTTAAAGTTAAACAGATTGCCTTATATCAAGAACAATGGATGAAACAACAATTGGATAGTGGCGTTCCTTTTAATAAGTTATCACTTGACAACTTCCTGCATTTGCAAACAATCTATGGTCTTTATGATTATTCCGCCGTGGTTAGATTTGGTATTCACATTGGTCTTTTTCTCAGTGCTTTGAAAGGTAATGGAACTGATGAACAATTCAAATATTGGGCAATAGAAAGAGGTGCAATCTTTGGTAAAGATGTTTATGGTTGTTTTGGGATGACAGAATTGGCACACGGTTCTAACGTTGCTGGACTTGAAACTGTTGCGAATTATGATTTTGACACTAAAACTTTCACCTTAAATACTCCACATATTGGAGCAACAAAATGGTGGATCGGTGGTGCAGCTACAACATCAAATCATTGCGTTGTTTTGGCTAGATTGATTGTGAAAGGGAAAGATTATGGAGTAAAAACTTTTGTTGTTCAACTAAGAGATTCAAATCATCATTTAATGCCAGGAATCGCCATTGGTGATATTGGTTCTAAAATGGGCCGTGAAGGTATTGATAATGGCTGGATCCAATTCACAAATGTTGAAATTCCTAAAAACTATTTGCTACAAAGATATGTTAAAATTGATGATGAAACTCAAGAAGTGATCAATTCGCCAATTGATCAATTAGCTTATGGAGCTTTACTAGGTGGAAGAGTCAATATGGTTGTGGATTCTTATCGTTGTTCTGCCAAAGCTTTGACAATTGCTTTAAGATACGCAGTTGGAAGAAGACAATTTGGTGAGTCTGAAAATAAGGAAAATAATTCTCTTTCAGGGAAAATTGTTGATCCTTCTTTAAAAATTGAAAAACAATTGATTGATTATCCTGCTCACCAATATAGATTAATCCCTCTTCTAGCAACAGCATATTGTTTATCAAGCGCCGGCTACAGGTGTACTCAAAATTTCACAAGAGTCATGGATATCTTAAATGATAATAAACTTATGGATAGCCAAAAATCCTTATTTTCAGCTATTGATCAATTGAAGGAACTATTTGTCTTTAGCGCATCTGCTAAAGCGTCTGGTACTTGGTTTGCTGCTACTACTATTGATGAGTGTAGACAAAGTTTGGGTGGCCATGGTTATAGTGCTTATTCTAATTTTGGTAAACTTTATAATGACTGGGTTGTTCAATGCACTTGGGAAGGTGATAACAATGTCTTAAGTATAAATTCTGGTAGATCAATTTTGAAGTACCGTATGGCAGCCAAAAAAAATAAACACGTTCCTAAATATTTCAAATTTTTGAGTTTTTCTTACTCTGCAAATGAATTCAAACTCCTTGATCTTGACGACCATGAGAAATTATTGAAATTATTTGATTTTACTTTAATTAAATTTTGTGATGATACTATTGAAAAACTTGCCAGTTACAATGGTAATTTTGAAAAAATTTCTTCGGATCTTATTGCAATTTCTAAATTTCATTTCTGTCGCCTTTTGATTGATTCGGTTTTGATCAATTTTAAAAAAGGTGTTGAGTCTACTATTAAGCCAGTTGTATTTAAAATCATAACATTATACCAATTATATCGTATCAAAGAAGATTCTTCAATTTTTTTGCGCACTTCCAGCATTTCTAACAATCAATTGGAGTCTATTTCAAGAAAAATATTTGATGATATTTTACCATTTTTGAGACATCGTATTGTTGGTTTGGTTGACTCTTTCAAACTTTCTGATTTCTTAATCGATTCACCATTTGGCGCATATGATGGCGATTATTACAACAAATATTTTGATATGATAAATTTGATCAATAATAACAACGCAGACTATGACAATTATTATTATCAAGATGAAATTGTCAAAGCTTTAAATAGAGGTTCAATCGAAGAAAGAGAATGTCATAGTAAAAATCCTGAAGTTTTGGCTAAGTTAGGGAAATGATTGAATGAATCTAATTTTTCTCTGGTGTTTTATATATTTTGTGTTTTACTTTTAGGAGGGATGTTTAAAAAATAAATGAAAAAATAAAAAAAAAAATCATTGAAAAAATAAAGTCAAAAAAAAGGTTTTTTGTTTGTGCTAAGTATATATAGGTATAGGGCAAAAAGTTGTGAATGTTTATGATTATGAATTGAGTTCAAATCAAAATATTGTAGTTTATTTACGTATGTTGCCTCAATTTTAATTTTGAACACTAATTTCTGACGAATATTAGGATTGCATATAAGTATTAATACTCACTACCATCCACAATTATCTTTTCAAGGGGAGGTAGGTTCTATATAACTAAAAACCAAACTGAGTTGAGAGAAAAGAATTTTGGAATTATCACTGAAACAGAAGATTTTTTCTTTCAAAGAATCGAGATGTGTTTTGACGGGTGGTGCTTTAAGATAGTAGTTTGAACTGAGAAGGGACGTCAACTGGTGATATGGGAATTTTTTGTATATTATTTGAACAAAATGCTAATAAAGATGGTAGCAATAAATACAGTGTTATTTATGAATTTTACTGCTGATAATGCTATTAGATTATCGAACTTCTAATATGACTCTGAACGTGTAAACTGGGAAACTTGTGAATCAATCCAAACCAAGAGGCGGCAGTGGGAAAAAACTATTCCAGATCTTCAGCTTACCAACTTATCGAGCCAAATACTTGTGAAAATGCATTATGAGAGCATTTAAGAAATCTGTTTCTATCTCGCTTGTTTACAATGAAACTCTTCAAGACTCGGAAATTTTCGTCAACCAATTTGATGGCAGTGACAGAGGGACTTTATTTAAATTCATAAATCGTCAGTCACTCTTTGGAAAAAGAATCACAAAATTCCGGGCTAGTCATCCTGTGTTAAATATTTCTTGCACGATATTTGTTGTGCATAGTTTCAAAAAAAAAAAAAAAAAAAAAGAAGATAATATAAGCTCAAATTGGCTTGCTGGTAATTATTTGAGATCAGATAAACATGTTGTTTATACGAAAATGAGGTCATGATTTAAAGGAAATCATCAAAACCATATGGAAAAACAAAACATGTGAATGGAAGAAATAAGTTGAGGGACTCTAACCATAAAACAAATGTCGGTTAAATAATTTTTCTCTTATAGATAATTGAGAAAAGTGTGTTAAATATGATAAAGAAAACTTGACAGAGAAATTAGATGATGAAAAAATGATCAATAAATAGTCTCTACGAACTATCTAAGAAACAGAAAGAAAAAACAATGGAAGAGAGGACAATTGGGAGTCAATTTATTCAGAACTAGAATTTGCAAGATAAAATCAATATAAATGTGGAAAAAAAAGAGCAAGAAGAATATATTTTTAAGAAATAAAAGGAAAGGAATTTTTAAAGACAGGAAAAGAGTGTAGAGGAGAAATTTGAAAGTAAACTTTCAAAATTAGACAATTTAAAGGTGAAAAAGTAAATTACCAAAGATGAAATGCAAAGAAAAAATATTAAAGAAACAAAAAATTAAGTCTTACGAATTCAAGAAATATTAAGCGAAAAAATAGTAGGAATTTTATGATGTTGGAAAAATTTTGAAGAGAGAATTCAAGTTGAAATTATATGATCTTTCGACTAATTATAAATGTTGAGCAGGAATATGAACAGTTTCATGAAGGATCTCAAAAGTAAAAATCAGTTTGAAGATTTTATACTGGAATATGGCTAATAAAAATAGAAACAATAATAGATACAAGAAATAGGATAGTGCTAAGGATTTATAAATTTATAAATGAAGTGAAAATATTGTAAAAAAAAAACAAATTTCACAGAAAATTATAGAGTGTCTGTGTATGATATGATAATTATGAGTGAAACCGAAGTCAAGTAAAATGTACGATGCAATTTGAACAAGATGCTAGTAAGATGTTTACTACACTAAAAAATGTAGAAAGTTTGAAGGAAAATGTGGAATGTAGAAAGTGAAAAGTATAAAATGGAGAGAATAGTTAAATAGAATAATAACTGGGTTGGGTTGGGTTGGGTTGGGTTGGGTTGGGTTGGGTTGGGTTGGGTTGGGTTGGGTTGGGTTGGGTTGGGT